>ONZH01015056.1:0-67221 GCA_900303285.1 Rhinella marina | reverse complement strand
TAAATTTTTATGTGCTTCTACCTGCCTCCTGCACTGCATAACTCGGTCACCTGTGTAGTCACGAGCCATACAGGGCCACGATAAATTTTTATGTACTTCGCCTGCTCCTGCTACTGTAACTCGGTCACTCTGTAGTCACTGCCATACAGGGACTCGATAAATTTTTATGTGCTTCGCCTGCTCCTGCACTGTAACTCGGTCACTCTGTAGTCACAGCCATACAGGGCCTCGATAAATTTCTATGTGCTTTGCCTGCTCCTGCACTGTAACTCGGTCACTCTGTAGTCACAGCCATACAGGGACTCGATAAATTTTTACGTGCTTCGCCTGCTCCTGCACTGTAACTCGGTCACTCTGTAATCACAGCCATACAGGTCCTCGATAAATTTTTATGTGCTTCTCCTGCTCCTGCACTGTAACTCAGTCACTCTGTAGTCACAGCCATACAGGGCCACGATAAATTTTTATGGTCTGGGTGAGCACAATTGCCTTGAGGGTCACCACCAGGCTGTTGCCCGAGAATTTGGGGTAATGGTGGGATTAGGCAGCCTCAGAGGCATCCATGCATGCTGCCCCTGCTGTTTCCTGTCCATTTCCGTGGTGTTTCCATCATTTTCTGAGGTTTCCAGGTTTTCACCCAGCCTTCCCTAGGCAGAGCCTTGGTCCCCTGCAAAAAATGCTCGAGTCTCCCATTGACTTCAATGGGGTTCATTATTCAAAACGAGCACCCGAGCATCTTAGTGCTCGCTCATCTCTAGTTAACATACCTAAGGTGCACATTAAAATAAAACATTTATTGTTTCTTTGATTAGGGCATAAAAGGGATTTACGGCCTCATAAAATGCAACACATAATTCTCCTGTTAGTTTGTCTTTATACATAGTTTCACTGGGGTTATCAGGTGTTCATAAGATCCACCATGTTCACAAATCATGGGTACTTTGTAATCTTTCACTAGCTACAATTAAGTTAAGTTCATATGGCAAATAAGGAAAAATTCTGCCTGGTAAAACTGCAATTTTGCACTTGGATCTACATGAGGAATCACATGGGTTTGAAATATATAGTCAGCACGACATGCCAAAAACTGGAAGCTCTGCAGTCCATCTTTAAATCAGCTCTATTTATTGTCACATCATGTGAATATGCATTAAAGGACCTCATTTGCAAAATTTGAACCCAGTCTTAGGGCTCATGCACACCACCGTATCCATTTTTGCGGATCCGCAAAACATGGATACTGGCTGTGTGCCTTCCACAGGACAGAACAGGACATCCTTCTCCATGATAGGAATTCTTTTTTTTGTCCGCAAGTACGGGCAAGAATAGGACATGTTCTATCTTGTTTTGTGGGACCACAGAATGGAATTACAAATGTGGAAAGCACACAGTGTGCTTTCCACATATTTTGCGGTCCCATTGAAATTAATGGGTCTGCATACCATCTGTAAAATTGTGGAAAGAATGCAGACAGAAAATTAGGTTTGTGTGAATGGGCCCTTACTCTCTTTTTCCTTGGAAAGGACAAGTAGATTATTGTTACCTCTGTTAAAGGGGTCGACCAGTGGAATGAAAATCTTTAAGATAGGGAGATAATGGTGTTTTATTAAAAAAAAGAAGCATTACTCACCTCACCTATCACCAGGTCTTAATTTCCTGGACGTGGTACATAGAAAATGTCAGGAGATGCCTGCTCAGCCAGTCATTGGCAGGGATCCAGTAAGTACAGGAATGGAGGCTGCTTGGGATCGATGAGTTAAGCACCGCTTCCTTTACTTTTTTTTGTTTTATACCATTCTGCCATTATACCATTCTGCTTCTTATCCAAAGCATGTATCCCATAGACAACCCCTTTAAACAGGTACCACGTGTAATTTTTTTCATAATAAATATATATAGACATTGTTTTGTAACTGGGTAATTCAACCACTACTAATGCATGTGGCATGTTGCACATAAACTCCAACAAGAAAAAAAATCACATGATTAAAAAAGATGAAACAACACACATATGCAGCTTAAATGGACATAAAATGTCATAAAACACTGTTACCCAAAATCCTGTTTGAATGTATAAATATAAATATCCCTCTGGGTATTAAGGATTTTGGTGCTGCAAAATAAAAAAATATATGTGCCAAGAGAAACCAGTTGCCATTATTCACATCAATCATGTAGCACAAGCAGTCCCATTCTATCATCCTCCCAAAGGGTATGCACTATCTAGCCCATATCACAATTATAACACATACAAGCAGTTACAATAATCAAAGGGAGAGGGAGAGACCAGGATCTTGTGAGCGAGCAGTCACACCACAATGTACATTTTGCCCAGCTTCTTCTTGGGGATGTGTGAACATATATGTGTTTTTTTGTGTTTTTTTTAAATCTTTTTTAATCGTGTAATAATAAAGATTCATGTATATTTGATATGAAAGTGTGTTACTGGCCTTTTTTTCTTCTTGAAACTCATAGTCAGTAACAGGCCAAGGTTAGGCAGGCAGGCAGGCAGAGTTCGTGTGAATCTGTGAAGCAAGTCCATGATCAGGGCAGGCAGCAAAGGGTCAAAACAGTAATCAGACACAGGTCAGACACTGAGGGGTCAGAGTCAAGAATCAGGCAGAGGTCGGTACATTGGCTGACAAACAGAACAGAATACTTTTGCTGGGCCTAGCATGCTAAAAACACCTATTGCGCAGGGACACTCATCTAGCGGAAGGTGTATAAAGCACCCCAGGGTTACCAGCCTTTGACTGGAGAAGAGAGCATGTGCACGCTGGACCTTTAAGATCTTATGACAAGCGTGCACCCTGCAAGACAGAGTGGAGGGGCTGGTCAGAAAAGTGAAGACTGGGCCTTTATAGACGGGCAGAGGAAAGGCAGTGGGTCCTGATCAATGGATCAGCGGCAGAGGCAGGGTATATTAAGCTGTAGCCATGCCCACCCAAGAAAGCAGGACAGTGGCAGACATAGGCTGCCAACTTGACACACCCCCTATAATACATAGTTGCTATCATTACAGAATAATTATCAGATAGACTCAAGGTGGTATTTTTTTCTACGTAATCTACTCCCAGAAGAACATTTTCGTGCACATACCGTGTGCACTCCGCATCGTGTTGTGGACCCACCAGATGCAGTTAAAGATAGGACACGTCCTATCTTTTGCGGCACAGAGGCACGGACCTGGAAGCAAATGGAAACACACGGAAGCCTTTCTGCATGCTTCCTAGTCCACGCCTTTATGCCACAAAAGATAGAACATGTCCTATCTTTAACTGCATCTTGCAGACTGTAAACCCATCGGAGTCAATGAATCCACATGTGATATGGAGTGCACACGGGTGGTGCAAGTGTTTTGCGGGTCTGCGGTTTGTGGCCTGCAACACGGGCATGGCTGTCCAATGGCTCATTATATGCAGCCTTCATTTCATGGCATATGTTAATCTCTGGTTTTGATGTCCAAATCCCAACACATGGAAGAGCTCATTGTGGACATCTTTATACAGTTTCCTTCATCTGTACAGCAAGCACCTCCTAGTGGTTGCTGCCAGCAGCCTTTGCAGAAGACTTGCCTGCTTTCCTGGGAGCCTGGAAGATCTCTCTTATTTTAGGTGAGAACTCTAGAAGATCTGTCTTGTGAGCAGTAGGCAGAGGTGCATGTACTGTGCAGCTCTATACCTGAATCACCACAGAGAGTAATATGAATGGGTACCTTTATTTTAAATAATCGCATATAAGTAAGAGTTAAACCTTAAAAAGATTTAAAGGGAATCTCACCAGCAACCACCCTATCCATCTGTTTGCAGAAATAGTTGTGGTTCAGCGGATTAAAACACTGTTTTTGTTTTATTGATCTGAGGCTCTGTTCCTGACTTTTGACTTTTTCTTAATACACAAATTAGGCCTCTGATGCAATGAGGGAGTGACCATTGTTGTTGTTGCAATGAGGCTCCGCTCCTTTCTGGGACCAGCCTCTCCCTCGCTGCTTTGATTGACAGGGCCAGACAGTGGGAAAGCACCCAGGGAGGGGCTGATAACAGAAAGGAGTGGAACTTGGTTGCAACAAGAGCAATGGTGATGCCTTCCTTGCACCAAAAGCCTAATTTGCATATTAAGAAAAAGTATCATAACTCTGGATCAACTAAAGAGAAATAGCATTTTAATCCAGTGAACTACAGCTATGTGTCTATGCAGTTTGATTAGGAGGTCATTGGTGATTGGTTCCATTTAAAGGTATGCAAAAAAATTAATATAGAGCGTAGACTTCAGAGTACAGTACGTTATGCTGAATATTATCGCTGCCTACTATGTTTTGAAATATCAAAGAATAAGCCTAATAATTTATCATTCAAGTTGCACATTAGATAAAACCCTGAATAATAATGTACAGAGCGGTAAAACGGGCTAGAAAATATCTCCCTAATAACCGTGCTTATTTATTTCAGTACTTACACAGAACATGCTATTTTACAAAGTCTACTTTTCAAAGAACCTGTTCTGTCTTCCTTCTAATGAATCATACATTCATTGTCATTTCCAAGCCAGTAAAATAAATAGCTATGCACTGAGATGTTCTACCTGATTTATTTGAGATACCTTATGTTCACAGAACCTAAAGCTTCAAGATTTGCTTACATTGCAAAAAGTAATCTTGAAATTTCAAGAGCATGCGTCCTGTATAATTTTACAATTATTTTTAATCAGAGGTCTTGGAAAAGCTTTTTTAATGGCTGTTTGAGGTATGTGTGGGTTGTATTATTCAGCTATTACACAAATCAGTCCAAGGAACAGAAATTGAACAATATAACGCTTGACTGTGAAGTGGACTAATGGTGGCCATACACATTCAGTAGCTTGGCTGAAAACTCACTTGAACAACTATTTCCCCAACCTCTACATGCACATGCATAATTAGTTCAGCCGACTGTGAATATCTTCTCAATAGGGAGAGGGAAGTAAGTCGTAAGTTTATGCCCGCATTGCTAAGAATAAAAATGTGTTAATATATGCAAATGAGCTTCTAGGAGCAACTGGGGCAATGCCGTTACTCCTAGAGGCTTAGCTCTCTCTGCAACTGCCGTACCATCTGCATTTTGATGGACAGAGCCAAGCGTGATGACATTTTCACTGCCTGGCCCTGTCAATCAAAGTGGGTGAAGAGGGTGTGGTAGTTGCAGAGGGAGCTGAGCCTCTAGGTGTGAAGACAACGCCTCCATTGCTCCTAGAGGCTCATTTACATATAAACATAGGACCAACACAGATGTCTTCAGCTGCCAAGCGCACATGCAACAGGTTTCAACAACAGTTTCATAGGTACAAATTTGCTGACCAATGCCTTTTAACCCCTTCCCGACCAGCGCCATACATGTACTGCGCTGCAGGAAGTAACTTCCCGACCAGCGCCATAGTACTACGCCGTGCTGATCGGGCAGGAGCTGTGCCCGCCTGATCAGCTGTGGGGGGCCAGCTGTTCCCAGTAGCTGGACCCCTGCTGCGTACGCCCGCATCGGTGAAAACACCGATGCGGGCGTATTAACCCTTCATGTGCCGCGGTCAGCGCTGACCGCGGCACATGCGATGTGGGCGGTCGGAAGCGGTGTCCATCGGGTCCCCGCGCTGCTGTGACGGGGACCCGATGGCTTAGATAGGATGGCATCCGGCTGCTATCTACGGAAGCCTGTGAAATCAAACCCCCTGGAAAATTGTAAAAAATAGTGAAAAAAATAAAAATAGACATATTAGGTATTGCCGCGTCCGTATCGACCGGCTCTATAAAAATATCACATGATCCACCCCGCCAGGTGAACGCAGTAAAAAAAAAAAACTGTGCCAAAACAGCCTTTTTTTGGTCACCTTCCCTTACAAAAAGTGTAATAGCTGGCGATCAAAAAGGCATATTTACCCCAAAATGGTACCAATCAAACCGTCATCTTGTCCCGCAGAAATGTAGACCCTACCTGAGACAATCGCCCAAAAAATAAAAAAAATATGGCTCTCAGAAAATAGCAACACACAAAAAAGATTTTATTCTGTTCAAAAATGCATCTAATGTGTAAAACTTTCCAAAAATAAAAATGTTTGACATATTGGGTATCACCGCATTCGTAACAACCTGCTCTATAAAAATATTACATGAGATGGCCCCCCAGGTGAGTGCTGTAAAAATTTAAAAAAAAAAACGATGCCATAACAGCCTTTTTTTTTCACCTTGCCTCACAAAAAGTGTAATAGCAGGCGATCAAAAAGTCTTATGTACCCCAAAATGGTACCAATGAAAACGTCACCTCATCTCACAAAAAATGAGCCCCCACATGAGACAATAACTCAAAAAAATAAAAATCAATGGCTCCTGCAAACCAATCCATCAAAATCTGTGCTGCAAAATCCATATGGCGCTCCTTCTGTTCTGAGTCCTGCCATGTGCCCCCACAGCAGTTTACCACCACATATGGGGTGTTGCCGTATTCAGGAGAAAATGGGGAACAAATTATGGGGTGCTTTTCTCCTGTTACCCCTTGTGAAAATGAAAAATTTGTGGCTAAAGCAACATTTTATTGGAAGAAATGAAACTTTTCATTTTCACAGCCAAGTGTTTCCAAATTCCATAAAACGCTTAGGAGGTCAAAGTGGCCAGTACCCCCCTTAATATATTCTTTGAAGGGTGTAGTTTCCAAAATGGGGTCACTTTTTGAGGGTTTCCACTGTAGGGGTACGTCAGGGTCTCTCAATTACAAAATGGTGCCTAAAAACCATTCTAGCAAAATCTGCCTCCAAAATCCATATGGCGCTCCTTTCCTTCTGACCACTGCCACAAACCCATAGAGACGTTTACCACCACATATGGGGTATTTCTGTAAACTGCAGAATCAGAGTAATGCATATTGAGGTTTAGTTTGCTGTTAACCCTTGCTGTTTTGCAAGAAAAAAATTATTAACATGAATCATCTACCAAAAAAGTGAAATTTTGAAATTTCACCTCCATTTTCCATTAATTCTTGTGGAACACCTCAAGGGTTAACAAAGTTTGTAACAGCAGTTTTTTTTTATAATTTGAGGGGTGTAGTTTCTAAAATGGGGTCATTTATGGGTGGTTTCCATTACGTAAGCCACTCAAAATCACTTTATATCTGAATTGGTGCTTAAAAAAATGGTTTTGGAAATTTTGTTGAAAATTTGAAAAATGGCTTCTAAACTTCTAAGCCTTCTAACGTCCCAAAAAAGTTAAATGACATTTATAAAATGATGCCAACATAAAGAAGACATATGGGGAATGTAAAATAATAACTATTTTTGGAGGTATTACTATATATTTTGAAAGTAGAGAAATTGAAATTTGCAAATTTGCTAATTTTTCCAAATTTTTGGTAAATTTGGTATTTTTTAAAAACTAAAAATGAAATATTTTGCCACAAATTTACTACTGTCATGAAGCACAATATGTGACGAGAAAACAATCTCAGAATGGCTTGGATAAGTAAAAGCGTTCCAAAGTTATTACCACATAAAGTGACACATGTCAGATTTGCAAAAAATGGCCTGGTCAGGAAGGTGAAAACAGGCCCAGGGTTGAAGGGGTTAAGGACTGGGCCTAATTTAATTTTTGTGTTTTTGTTTTTCAAGACCCATAACTTTTTACTTTTCCATTCACACAGCCTTATTAAAGCTTATTTTTGTGAGAAAAACATTTTAATATTTTAATAAATTAGACATTTTTGGAAAATGTGGTACCTGTTATGTCTATTTTTTTATTATTTATTTTTTTATGTAAAATTGGAAAAGGGAGTGATATTAATTTTTTATATTTTTGTTTTTTTTAATTAAAAAAAAAGCTTTTTAGATTTTTGTCATCGTAATTTTAGTCCCCTTAAAAGGAGCTGTACATGCAATCTTCAGATCGATTCGGATTCAAAAGCTCTACAGTTGCCCTGACTGACCTTCTAGGATCTCCGAGGACTGTATGCAACTCACTTCAAGCTCTTTAACACCATGCCAGCTCTAGTAATCTTAAAGTGATAATAACATATACAGTAAGGTAAACGCGTGGCTGTATGCACATACACACACTCTCTCTCTGGGAGGGTCATGTGATTCTACTTATTTATCTTTCCAGGCTTCTCATCTGAAAAATGGCTGACACCACTTTGAGAAAGTTGCCCAAATCAAAGTGCTATAAATTTATCTGGCCTCTAATAGAACAGTCCCATCCTTGTCCGTAATGCGGACAATAATAGGACATGTTCTATTCTTTTGCGGAATGGACATTTTGTGGACACATTGAAAGGAATGTTTCCGTGTACGGTCAGCAAAACAGCCCGGAATGGACACGGAAAGAAAATACGTTAGTGTGCATGAGCCCTAAGTGGTATTTGCCATATAGTACAATTGTAATCCTTCATACCTTCTCTTTCACAATTTCATTACTAAATCCAACTACTTAGCTCCTACCTATCTCCATTCTATACTTCTTTCCCTAATGCCTCAAAAGTTTTTTGATGCAGTTTTTGAGCCAAAGCCAGAAGTGGATCCAGCAGGAAGGAGAAATATAAGTCCTTCTTTTATATTTCTCATTCGCTTCTAACCCACTTCTGGCTTTTACTCAAAATCTGCAACAAAAACTGCCACAAAAAGCTGAGTGTGACACCACCCTTAGGATACCTTCAGACATGGCAAATTGTGTTGCAGAAAATTTCTGTGACCAAAAATCTATTTATCACATCTATTCATGTTAATGGGAGGGAAGTACATGCAAGCATCGGATAAGTGGAAGTGATCTTCAGTCACAGACATTTTCTTCAACAAAATCTGAAGTGTGTGAAGCCACCCTTACACCTGTTCTTACATACATCACTAGTGGTACATTTTATGGCATTTTTAAGTAGGCTACTGTTTGCATGTTGTTGGTCCATTGTGCTAAACAAGTTTTTCTTCCTACTGTACCACAACCCACATTACTCATTTGCCTCTCTACTTATTTTATTGTTAAAAATGTTGCCATTAATTGTCTTTAATGATAAATTAAAGTGCATTTACATGGCCCAAGAATTGGGCAGATTATCCAGAATGACCGTTCCTGCAAACAGTCCATCTGACTTTCAGGCCATGTAAATGTGCTGCTGCCGATCACCCAATGAACGAGCGAAATCAGGCGATCCTGGCGGTCATGCAGGCACCACCGATCGTGGCTTCTGGGCAGCAGATCATGCGGTCTACACAGCGATCTGCTGCTCAGAAACCATGAATCTGTATGGGGAAGAGGTACTGCGATGCCTCATCCTCATACTGTGAAGGAGATCGCTACAGGTGAATGCTTGGTCTCCTTCACTGAGCGAGCAGCAGAAGAACACTTCCTTCCCGTCAATCGGCCACTCAGTCAGCCCATGTAAATCCAGCTTTAGTGTGCACTCAGCGTTCTTTGTTCTGTTAGATGTAAGTAGGTAGTGTTCAGAGAATAATGATAATAATCTTTAGTAGTACCATATTGTGTTTCATTGAGGCTTCCATGGCATTTAGTCACTGAGGAAGAAGGCAGATGTTTAGAAGTAGGTTTTACAGAAGTGTTTTACCTCCTAACAGATTGCAGATCCAATATGTGAGAAGTATTGTTACATGTAGTTCACACACAAATATATTTAGGGTCAGGGCTCAACATACTACATTTCTAATATTAACACCACACATAGTGACATTCCCTGGGTAAAAAGCTGGCGAATGATCAACTTTCCTAAGTGGCTCAAAATAGTCTTGCAAATCCGTCTCATAAAAATACCTTTTATATTTTAAAATATTTTACATATCTATACAGCGATATAAATATAAAAAAGATCAGAGCAGCATGTATTTCAGGCATTGCTATAATTAACTTCTAGAAAATTCACTTCTTAAAGGCAATAAATTTTACAGTCACTGAGAGTTATGTATAGCAAGTTTTAACACTCTGCTTACAACAATGTCAGAGGTATTAAAATTCTCTGTAATCTCTTTAACACCCCAGTGACTGCACCGGTTTTCTCATGTATCCTGTAGTAATACGAATACTGCTGTCAATAACCCTACTACAGCTACTGTTACTAGATTATGGAAGTACAATACAGACATAAGGGGACATTTATAATTTTCAGTTGTTTTCATGTCAGTTTTAAGTCTGTTGTTCTTTGTGTACCTACACCAAATTTACTAATATAAATAATAAATAATATAATAATAAATAATATATTTGGAACAGGGGCGTAGCTAAAGGTTCATGGACCCGGGTGCAAGAGTTCAGCTTCGGCCCCCTTCCCTCAGTGCTTTGTGGCAAGGGGCAGGGGAGCATATAGCCTTCCTGCTACCTGAGGCAAAAATTGGAATGGCACCCCCTTATGCCAAATTATTGACCTAACCCCTTCCTTCCAGCCCTTCCTGCAGAGCCCCCCCCAGTATGCACTTTCTATAATACTGGTGTTTTCTTATGCGGCACAAGGGTCTTTGGGCCCCCTCAGGCTCCTGGGCCCGGTAGCGACTGCTACCTCTGCGCCCCCTATAGCTATGCCCCTGATTTGGAGTGAGTACAATGTGGTTTACACCTTTATGTGCAAAATTACACCAGAAGGTTGTCTCGCATAGGTTGTGACATTTTTGCCACTTTTGTAAAAGTTACACATAGTAAATATATACCACCTAATATACCAGAGTCCACATAAAATCTACTTCTAAACGAAATAGACGAGGCGGTAAATCATAATGAGGTTGTTATTATGGGGGATTTCAACTACCCAGATATAGACTGGGAAACTGAAGCCTGTATATCTCATAAAGGAAACAGGTTCTTGGCAATAACCAAAGACAATTACCTTTCCCAACTGGTTCAGGACCTGACTAGAGGGACGGCCATACTGGACTTAGTATTAACCAATAGACCTGACAGAACAACAGATGTGCAGGTTGGGAGACACCTGGGAAATAGTGACCATAAAATAATAACCTTCCAATTGTCATTCAAAAGAGTGTTTCTTCAGGGAGGAACAAAAATACCAAACTTCAAAAAAGCAAAATTTAGCCAACTAAGAGAGGCCATAGGCCTAACTAAGGCTACTTTCACACTAGCGTTTTAAAATTCCGGTATTGAGTTCCGTCATAGGGGCTCAATACCGGAATAAAACGCTTCAGTTTTGTCCCCATTCATTGTCAATGGGAACAAAACTAAACTGAAGACAACGGAATGCTCCTGAAAGCATTCCGTTCCGTCTTCAGACCGGAGAACAAACCGCAGCATGCTGCGGTTTGCTCTCCGGTCCAGGCATCCGCACCAAGACGGATCCGGAATCACCCCCAATGCAAGTCAATGGGGGTGGATCCGTCTGGTGTGACCATAATGGTAACCGGATCCGCCCTCCATTGACTTTCAATGGAGTCCATTACGGATCCAGCTACACATAGACACATACAGACACATACACATAAACATACACACACATATAGACATACAAACACACATACATACTTACATGCTCCCGGCAGGTCTTCGGAGCGTCAGAGGGACAGGACGGCTCACACAGGTCACGATTCCCCACAGCGCACTCTGCTGGGCGCCTGGTGGAATCGTCATCTGATGACGATTCCACCAGGCGCCCAGCAGAGGGCGCTGTGGGGAATCGTGACCTGTGTGAGCCGTCCTGTCCCTCTGACGCTCCGAAGACCTGCCGGGGAGCATGTAAGTATGTATGTGTGTTTGTTTGTCTATATGTGTGTGTATGTTTATGTTTATGTGTATGTATGTACTGTGTGACATGTGTGGGGCCGGAGCGCGGTTCCGGCTCCACACATGTCACTGCGGCAGGCCTGATCCGGCAGCACCCTTCACCTGCCGGATCAGGCCTGCCGCCAGTGTGAAAGTAGCCTAAGGGGCTGTTCACATATCAGTTATTTAATCAGTTATTTCGATCAGTTATTGTGAGCCAAAAACAGTAGTGAAGCCTACACAGAGATCAGGTATAATGAAAAGATCTGCACCTGTTCAGTGTTTTTGACCCGCACCTGGTTTTGGCTCACAATAACTGATGGAAATAACTGATCAAATAACTGACGTGTGAACAAGCCTTACTGGGACAAAGTCCTCAAAAATAAAAATACAGCCACAAAATGGGATATTTTTAAAAGCATCCTAATATCTAATTGTGAGAGGTACATACCTCATGGGAATAAAAGGGTAAGAAACAAGAAAAAAAACAATGTGAATAAATAGAACTGTAAAGAAAGCAATAAATGACAAAAAAGAAAGCATTTAAATCAATAAAATTGGAGCAAAGCTACTAAATATTTTTTTCTCCACTGTATTCACTGAGTAAAATAAGCTGTCAGATGAAATGCAGAATATAAAAGTAAATTCTCCTTTAAAAGTGCCCTGTCTGACCCAGGAAGAAGTACAGTGGCGTCTTAAAAAGATTAAAATAAACAAATCGCCAGGACAATATGGCATACACCCCCGTATCATAAGAGAATTAAGTAATGTCATAGCCAGACCCTTATTTCTGATATTCAAGGACTCTATACTGACAGAGAGTGTTCCACAGGATTGGTGCATAGCAAATGTGGTGCCAATATTCAAAAAGGATCCAAAAACAGAGCCCGGGAACTATAGGCCAGTAAGTTTAACATCTGTCGTGGGTAAATTGTTTCAAGGTTTTCTAAGAGATGCTATTTTGGAGTACTTCAATGAAAATAAGCAAATAACTCCATATCAGCATGGCTTCATGAGGGATCGGTCATGTCAAACTAATTTAATCAGTTTCTATGAGGAGGTAAGTTCTAGACTTGACTGCGGCGAATCAATGGATGTCGTATATATCTGAACTTCTCCAAAGCATTTGACACGGTACCACATAAAAGGTTAGTATATAAAATGAGAATGCTTGGCCTGGGAGAAAATGTCTGTATGTGTGTAAGTAACTGGCTCAGTGAAAGAAAACAGAGGGTGGTTATTAACAGCACATATTAAGATTGGGTCACTGTCACTAGTGGGGTACCACATGGGTCAGTATTGGGCCCTTTTCTCTTCAATATATTTATCAATGATCTTGTAGAAGGCTTGCACAGTAAAATATCAATTTTTGCAGATGACACTAAACTGTGTAAAGTAATTAACACAGAAGAGGACAGTGCACTGCTACAGATGGATCTGGATAGACTGGAGGCTTGGGCAGAGAAGTGGCAGATGAGGTTTAACACTGACAAATGTAAGGTTATGCATATGGGAATGAATAATGCAAGTCACCAGTACATACTAAATGGTAAAACATTGGAAAACTGTGACATGGAAAAGGACCTAGGAATTTTAGTAAACAGCAAACTAAGCGGCAGAAACCAGTGTCAGACAGCTGCTGCCAAGGCCAATAAGATAATGGGTTGCATCAAAAGAGGCATAGATGCCCGTGATGAGAACATAGTCCTGCCACTTTACAAATCACTAGTCAGACCACACATGGAGTACTGTGCACAGTTTTGGCCTCCTGTGCACAAAGCAGACATAGCAGAACTGGAGAAGGTTCAGAGGAGGGCAACTAAAGTAATAACTGGAATGGGTGGACTACAGTACCCAGAAAGATTATCAAAATTAGGGTTATTCACTTTAGAAAAAAGACGACTGAGGGGAGATCTAATAACCATGTATAAATATATCAGGGGTCAGTACAGAGATCTCTCCCATGATCTATTTATCCCCAGGACTGTGACTGTGATGAGGGGACATCCTCTGTGTCTGGAGGAAAGAAGGTTTGTACACAAACATAGAAGAGAATTCTTTATGGTAAGAGCAGTGAGACTATGGAACTCTTTACCTGAGAAGATGGTGATGGTAAGTTCACTAAAAGAGTTCAAGAGGGGCCTGGATGTATTTCTGGAGGGTAACAATAATACAGGTTATAGGTACTAGAGATGGGTTGTTGATTCTAAAGTGGGGAAAATTGGCTTCTACCTCACAGGGGTTTTTTGCCTTCCTCTGGATCAACTTGTAGGATAACGATACCAGGCCGAACTGGATGGACAGATGTCTTTTTTCGGCCTTTATGTCTAAAACACCGGTCTTAATAAATGTACCCCAATGTGTCGTATTTACTGCAAAGGGAACATTGTAAAAAACAAAACCTATAAAACTACAGTGCAAAAATGCTTCTGTTTTGTCCCCATTCATTGCCAACAGAATGCTCCAAAAAGCGTTCCGTTTGGTTGTGTTCCCATACCGGAGAGCAAACTACAGCAAGCTGTGGTTTTTTTTCCATCATGGGATGAAGAGCAAAACGGATCCTGTCAGACTGTTTAGCCATGATGGCATATCATAAGATGACATCATTACCATGTAGAGCAGTATAATGTGGAGTGTGGCTCTGCCCTCTCATGCTCCTACACAGCTCTACAAGTGGTGGCCACCAGTCTTCCTCACATCCTAGGACAAGTTGCAGGATAGGACATGACAGGACAGTGTGCTGGTGGTAATTTAATCATTCTTGGATAACCCCTTTAAATGGTGCCATAAAAAAACGCAACTTGTCTTCCAAAAAACAAACTCCTATATAGCTATGTAAACAGAAAAAAATTATGGCTCTTGAAAGACGAGGATGAAAAAAATGAAAACAAAAGAAATGAAAATTATTTATGGACCCAAGGGGCTCAGACAGCTACAACTAAACCTACACAGAGAAAGTGTCTTGGAAAGATCATTGTGCATCTCTTCCATGCCTCTAACTCACAGTTGAGACACATTTCTTGAGGTTACACCTAAAATGAAAACCACTACTACTTTGGTTCTACATAACCAAATCAATTCACCTACCGACCATCTTCTTGTATAAAATTTATGAAGAGGCCTGTGCCTCCTAATAATCTTTTACCTCCTTATAAGAAGCAACTTTTGTCAGTGGGGTGTTTACTGAGACTAAACTAACTGCACACGAATCTAATTTCTTTCTGTGTCCGTTGTTTTTTTTTTTTTTTTGCGGATCGTATGCGGAACCATTCATTTCAATGGGTTCGCAAAAGAAATGGAAGGTACTCTGTGTGCATTCCGTTCCCATATGTCCGTATTTCCGTTCCACAAAAAAATAGAACATGTCCTATTATTGTCCGTATTACGGACAAGGATAAGACTTGTTCTATTATAGGCCAGCTGTTCCGTTCCGCAAAATACGGAATGCACACGGACGTCATCCGTATTTTCTGCGGATCCGTTTTTGCGGATCCATTTTTCATACAGTCGTGTGCATGAGCCCTTACAGTGATACTTTACCTATAGAGTTGCATGGGGTCATACTGAATCTCCGTTTCTCCTAATCTGTATTTGATGGGGCCATATTTTTTTAGTATTCATTCCTTAGGTCAGTGACGTAGCTATAGGGGTCGCAGCGGTCTCAGTCAATGGGAGACTCGAGCATTTTTTGCAGGGGACCAAAGCTCTGCATAGGGAAGGTTGCGTGAAAACCTGCAAAACCTCAAAAAATGATGGAAACACCACGGAAATGGACAGGAAACAGCAGGGGCAGCATGCATGGATGCCTCTGAGGCTGCCTAATCATACCATTACGCCAAATTCTGGGCAACAGCCTGGTGGTGACCCTCAAGACAATTGTGCTGATCCAGACCAAGATGGGCAAGGTACATGCACTGGCACATGTTAGGAAAGCACCCAACTAGGTGCAACGAAGGTCCATCGCCGCCTGCGGGTGACACCACTGCTCATGCTGGCACTGCTGTCCTATCCCCCGCCCCACGACGCAGGCATAAGCGTCTCCCTCTCCGCACCCACCCAGTAGTCCACAGCGTACACAAAGTTCTCCCAGAACAGTGCCCAGCTCTCCCCATCCCAGACGGGCAAACACGCACCCACCACCCACCCACCCTGTCCACGGCAGACCTCCAAGCACAGTGCCCAGCTTTCCTAATTCCAGATGGGCTAAGATGCACACTGCACCCACCTATTAGTCTCCACACGTGGGTGGGTGCAGAGCCTTTTAGTGCCCCTCAAGACAATGTTTGTGTGCCAGGGCCTGGTAGTTACCATTGCAGGTGAACCCGCTAAAATTGTAGTCTAGCACACCTTGGTGGTGAACCCCTAAATTACAAAGTTTGACTGAGGATGACTTGTTAAGACTGAGATTGCAGTTTACAGCTTTGCGGTGAACCCCAGAGTGGCTTGATTAGACTAACATAGCAGCTGAACCACCCAAAAATTTAGCCTGACACAGCATGGTGGTGACTACAGTTCAGTGAACAATTCTGTGGAGTGCGGTACAGTAGCCACAGTCTAGAAAAAATGTTTTTTCTATCACTTATATATACTACAGTCCAGTTAAAAATTGTGTGGTGTGCGTTACACTAGCCGGAGTCTAGAAAATATACGTTTTTTCTCTCAGTCATATATATTACAAGGCAGTGAAAAATTCTGTCGTGTGCTGCACACTAGCCGGAGTCTACAAAATATATGTTTTTCTCTCAGTCATATATACTACAGTGCAGTGAAAAATTATGTCGTGTGCTGCACAGTAGCCGGAGTCTAGAAAGTATACCTTTTTTCTCTCAGTCATATATCCTACAGTGCAGTGCAAAATTCTGTCGTGTGCTGCACACTAGCCGGAGTCTACAAAATATACATTTTTTCTCTCATTCATATATCCTACAGTGCAGTGCAAAATTCTGTCTTGTGCTGCACACTAGCCGGAGTCTACAAAATACACATTTTTTCTCTCAGTTACATATCCTACAGTGCAGTGAAAGATTGTGTGGTGTGCGGTACACTAGCCGCAGTCTAGAGAATACGTTTTTTCTCTCAGATACATTTAATACAGTCCAGTGAAAAATTCTGTGGTGTGTGGTACACTAGCCGCAGTCTAGAGAATACGTTTTTGGCCTCAGATATTAATTCTACAGTTTAGTGATTACACAAAATGTTGAACCCAAGAGCTAAGGGTCGAGGACGAGGACGTGGGCGTCCAAGTGATGTAGGGGGACAGAGGCCGTGGTCCTGGGCAGGGTGACACAGTACCTACTGATGAGGGAGCAGTGGAACGCCGCTGAGTTTCGCTCCCTAGCTTTATCTCGCAAATTACAGGGTCACGTGGTACAACACTATTGAAACCACAACAGTGCGAACAAGTGATGACGTGGATAGCGGATAATGTGTCCAGTAATTTATCCACCACCCAGTCTTCCACGCAGTCCACCCACGCAAGCCAAGGGAGTAGACCTCTGGCTCCTCCTGCTCAACCTCCTTCCCCCCAGCCTGCCCCCCCATGGAAAATATGGATTCAGATACGGCATACTCACAGGAACTCTTTTCAGGACCCTACCCAGAGACACAAACCACTGCTCAACAACAACCTGAGCAGTTGCTCTGTCCCGATGCCCAAAATATAGAACTTTAGCAGTCTGTGGGCGTGGGCGAGTGTGGACTTAGTGCAAGTAGTGCGTCTAGAGGTGATGAGACATGGTTGTCAGACATTGATGTTGTTGTCAGGGCAGTAAGTCCCAGGGGGGAGCAGAGTGAGGAATTGGAGGAAGAGCAGGTGGATGATGAGGTGACTGACCCGAGCTGGGTTGGTAAGCCTAGTCAAGACAGTTCTTCTGAGGGGGAGGCAAGTGCAGCACCAGAGCAGGTTGGAAGAGGCAGTGGGGTGGCCAGAGGGAGAAGCAGGGCCAGAGCAGGTAGATCAGCAACTGTTTCACGGAGTGAAGCTCCCGTGCCGAGGCCTAGATGTTCGCAAGTCTGGAGGTTCTTTAAAGAAAGTGAGAATGACTGACGGACTGTGGTGTGCAACTTGTGCCACACCAGGATCAGCAGGGGAGCCCCCACTACCAGCCTAACCACTACTAGCATGCGCAGGCATATGAGTGCTAAACACACGACTCAATGGAACCAAGGCCGTTCACCTCCTGCGGATCACACCACTGCTCCTTCCCCTGTGTCACATGCTGGCTTTGCGAGTCAACCCCCGCCCAGGACCCCAGTATGAGCGACTCCCGCCCTACAACCACCCCTTCACCTCCACTATCCTCCACACCCTACACCAATGTGTCCCAGCGCAGCCTTCAGCTGTTTTGCATCAGACATTGGAGCGCAAGCGCAAACGCAAATACAATTCCACCCACCCACATGCACAAGCCCTAAACGTCCACATTTTCAAACTGCTGAGCCTGGAGATGCTGCGCAATAGACTGTAGAGACTGAGGCTTTCCGCAACCTGATGGCGGTGGCTGTTCCTCGGTACTTGGTCCCCAGCCGCCACTATTTTTCACGATGTGCCATCCCAGCCCTACACCAGCACCTGTCAGAGAACATCATCCGTGCCCTGACCAACGCGGTTACTGAGAAGGTCCACCTAACCACGGACACGTGGACAAGTGCTGGAGGACAGGGACACTATATCTCCCTGACGGCACATTGGGTTAACTTGGTGGAGGCTGGGACCGAGTCTGACCCTGGGGCCGCTCATGTAATGCCCACACCGAGGATTGCGGGGCCTACCTCGGTCACGGTTTCTCAGACTTATTATGCCTCTTCCTCCAACCCCTCCTCCTCCTCCTACTCTCAAATACAATCTGTGAGCACGGCGCTTTCAGTCGGTAGCTCTAGGCGCAGCAGCACTGCCGTGGGTAAGCGCCAACAGGCGGTGATGAAACTGCTGAGCTTAGGTGACAAGAGGCACACCGCCCAAGAGCTGTTACAGGGCATCACGGCGCAGACCGATCTTTGGCTGGCGCCGCTGAAACTCAAACCAGGCATGGTTGTGTGTGACAACGGGCGTAACCTGGTGGCGGCTCTGCAACTCGGCAGACTCACACATGTGCCATTATACACCAATACTATTTCCCAAAGTAACAACAACCCATATAAACACTGCATATAAAACCTGCCTGGCCCACGTGTTCAATCTTGTGGTTCAGCGGTTCCTCAAGACCTACCCCAGTTTATCTGATTTTCTCACCAAGGTGCGACGCATCTGTGCGCAATTCCGCAAGTCAACCACAGATGCTGCCACTCTCAGCGCTTACAACTAACAGCTCACCAACTGTGGTGCGACGTGCCCACACAATGTAATTCCACATTACACATGTTAGCCAGGGTTTACCAGCAGCGCAGAGTGATTTCCAGATGACAACTTCCATGAGAACTGGTAGTCAGGTTAGTCAGCCTCCTCAAGTCTACAATGAGGAGTGGACGTGGATGTCTGATATCTGTCAGGTGTTAAGCAACTTTGAGGAGTCAACACAGATGGTCAGCGGCGATGCCGCCATTATCAGCTTCACCATCCCGCTGCTTTGTCTGCTGAAAAACTCACTGCTCAGCATGAAGTCAGAGGCTTCGCGTTTGTCACAGGAGATGGGGGAAAAAGATACGTTTCTTGATAGCCAGACCACCCTCAGGTCTGTTTCTCAGCGCGTATTGGAGGAGGAGGAGGAGGATGAGGAGGAAGAGGAGGAAGAGAAGGAGACTGTTGGTGAGACTGAAGAGGGTACCTATGCTCATTCCTTCTTATCTGTTGAGCGTGTATGGGCTGAAGAGGAGGAGTTGGAGGAGGAGGAAATGGAGAGTCAGCCTATTGAGAAAAGGGAATTCTTGCGTGTTGGGACTTTTGCGCACATGGCTGACTTAATGTTAGGCTGCCTTTCCCGTGACCCTCGCATTTTTGACAACACCGATTACTGGGTGTTCACCCTCCTGGACCCCCGGTACAAGCAGAACTTTTCCACTCTCATTCCTGTAGAGGAGAGGAGTATGAGAGTGAATCAATATCAACAGGTCAACAGGCCCTGGTGCACAAGCTGAAACTATCCTTCCCATCTGACACCGCTAGCGGCAGAGGACGTAGTTCTGTGGGCCAACTAGCGGGGGAGAGGTGGGGAGCAGGCAGTTTGTCAAGCACTGGCAGGGGAACACTCTCCAAGGCGTTTGCCAGTTTTATGGCACCCCAGCAAGACTATGTCACCCGTCCCCCAGTAGGGGGGAGCTGTTCAGAAAGATGGTGATGGAGTACCTAGCTGACCATACCATACAGACACTCAAAAACAATTTTACAGGAGGGTCAACTACAGACACTACAAAAAATTTTACAGGAGGGTCAACTACAGACACTCCAAAACAATTTTTTAGGAGGGTCAACTTCAGACACTCCAAAACAAATTTTTGGAAGGCTCACCTACAGCCATTTGACTGCAATCTCAGTCTGACCAAGGCATTGGTGGTGTCACCGCCATGCTGTGTCAGTGTAAAATTTTATGTGCTTCACCTGCTACCTGAGTGTAACTTGGTCACTCTGGGTTCACCGCCATGCTGTGTCAGTGTAAAATTGTATGTGCTTCACCTGCTACCTGAGTGTAACTTGGTCACTCTGGGTTCACCGCCATGTTGTGTCAGTGTAAAATTTTATGTGCTTCACCTGCTACCTCAACTAACTTGGTCACTTGTTGGTGTCAACACTAGAGTGCGGCTACTATACCGCACACGACAGAATTGTTCACTGCACTGTAGTATATATAACTGAGAGAAAAAAAAGAATTTTTAGACTGCGGCTAATTTAACGCAAACCAGTCCATTTTTCACTGGACTGTAGTATATATAACTGAGAGAAAAAAACGTAGTCTTTAAATGGCGGCTATTTTACCGCAAACCACTCAATTTTTCACCTGACTGTAGTACATATAACTGAGAGAAAATACGTATTTTATAGACTGACGCTGCTGTACAGCACACTACAGAATTGTTCACTGGACTGTAGTACATATTACTGAGAAAAAAACATAGTCTTTAAATGGCGGCTATTTTACCGCAAACCACTCCATTTTTCACTGGACTGTAGTACATATAACCGAGAAAATACGTAGTCTTTAAATGGCGGCTATTGTACCACAAACCACTCCATTTTTCACTGGATTGTAGTACATATAACCGAGAAAATACGTAGTCTTTAAATGGCGGCTATTGTACCGCAAACCACTCCATTTTTCACTGGACTGTAGTACATATAACCGAGAAAATACGTAGTCTTTAAATGGCGGCTATTGTACCGCAAACCACTCCATTTTTCACTGGACTGTAGTACATATAACTGAGAAAAAAACGTAATCTTTAAATGGCGGCTATTTTACCGCAAACCACTCCATTTTTCACTGGACTGTAGTACATATAACTGAGAAAATACGTAGTCTTTAAATGGCGGCTATTCTACCGCACACCACTCCATTTTTCACTGGACTGTAGTACATATAACTGAGAGAAAATATGTATTTTATAGACTGACGCTGCTGTACAGCACACTACAGAATTGTTCACTGGACTGTAGTACATATAACTGAGAAAAAAACGTAGTCTTTAAATGGTGGCTATTTTACCGCACACCACTCCATTTTTCATTGGACTGTAGTACATATAACTGAGAAAATACGTAGTCTTTAAATGGCGGCTATTTTACCGCAAACCACTACATTTTTCACTGGACTGTAGTACATATAACTGAGAAAATACGTAGTCTTTAAATGGCGGCTATTTTAGAGCAAACCACTCCATTTTTCACTGGACTGTAGTACATATAACTGAGAAAATATGTAGTCTTTAAATGGCGGCTATTGTACCGCAAACCACTCCATTTTTCACTGGACTGTAGTACATATAACTGAAAAAATACGTAGTCTTTAAATGGCGGCTATTGTACCTCAAACCACTTCATTTTTCACTGGACTGTAGTAGATATAACTGAGAGAAAATACGTATTTTATAGACTGACGCTGCTGTACAGCACACTGCAGAATTGTTCACTGGACTGTAGTACACATAACTGAGAAAAAAAAGTAGTCTTTTAATGGCGGCTATTGTACCGCAAACCACTCCATTTTTTACTAGACTGTAGTACATATAACTGAGAGAAAATACGTATTTTATAGACTGACGCTGCTGTACAGCACACTACAGAATTGTTCACTGGACTGTAGTATATATAAATGAGAGAAAAAAACGTAGTCTTTAAATGGCGGCTATTGTACCGCAAAGCACTCATTTTTTCACTAGGCTGTAGTAAAAATAACTGGGAGAAAAAAACGTATTCTTTAGCCTGCGGCTAATTTAATGCAAACCACTCAATTTTTCACTGGACTGTAGTATATATAACTGAGAGAAAAAAACTTAGTCTTTAAACGGCGGCTATTGTACCTCAAACCACTCAATTTTTCACTGGACTGTAGTATATATAACTGAGAAAAGAAACGTAGTCTTTAAATGGCGGCTATTGTACCGCAAACCACTCAATTTTTCACTGGACTGTATTACATATAACTGAGAGAAAATACGAATTTCATAGACTGATGTTACTGTACAGCACACTACATAATTGTTCACTGCACTGTAGTATATATAACTGAGAGAAAAAACGTATTCCCTAGACTGACGCTACTGTATAGCACACTACATAATTGTTAACTGGACTGTAGTGTATAGAAATGAGAGAAAAAACGTATTCCCTAGACTGCACTACAGATCCCAGCAAGCCAAGGTACAGTAGCAGCAGCAAAAATGAGTACTGAGAGGACTTTGGGCAATTTCTTTTGGGTCTGTGTAGACCACGTGCTGTCCCTTCTGCCACCAGTCGCTGTGCACAGTGTGCAGCCAAGATGGCGGTAGCTGCACTACAAGTCCCAGCCAGCAGCCAGGAGGAGACCAAAAAAAAAGGTGCTTGTAGCCCTTAGAGGGGCTGTTGGGTTCTTTGAGGATGATTCCTGCCTAACCAACATCTAAATTCAGGCCCTAACACTCTCCCTGACAGACAGCAGCTGTATCCCTAATCTCATGCAGGCGGCGTCTGACGCGAGCAGCGCGGGACCAGATTCTTATATTCCCAGGTCATCTGATCTTGCCAGCCAATCCCTGCTATCGACTTGTAGGGGCCCCAAGTGATGCTAGGAGGTACCAAAGACTCTCCGGCATGTTGATTGACTTGAGAAAAGGCGCCTAACATGCAGGAAGAGGAAGATGCCATTTCCTCGAGGATCGCGATATGCTCATCCGAGTATCGAGCATGTGCGAATACCCTAATGCTCGAACGAGCACCAAGCTCGGACGAGCATGTTCGCTCATCTCTAACGAGATATGAGGCGCTGTATTATACTGGATGTACGAGGTATGGGGCGCTGTATTATACTGGATGTACGAGGTTTGGGGCGCTGTGTTAGGCTACATTCACACAAACGTTGTGTTTTGCAGTCTGCAAATTGCGGATCCGCAAAAAAAGGATGATGTTCCGTATGGCATCGGTTTTTTCTGCAGATCCAATGTAACAATGCCTATGCTTGTCCGCAAAACCGACAAAAATAGGAATGGACATACAGATGCGGACAGCACACAGTGTTCATTTAAGTGAATGGGTCCACATCTGAGTCGCAAAATATGCAGATTGGAGGCTGCAAAAACAACTGTCGTGTGAATGTAGCCTTACCCTGTATGTTCTGTAGTGATCTATGTAATGTTAGGAGGGAAAAGGTTAGGGTGAGAATTTGGCATGGGGTGAGGGGGTTCAGTTTTTGACTTGGCCGACAGAAAAGCTAGGTGCACCAGCGCTGGAGGGAAGGGGGGGGGGCAAGCTGACCTCTTACACCAGGGCCCATGAGCCTTTAGCTACGCCGCTGCCTTAGGTGATGGCTTATTTCCCATGTAAACCATTGGCCATCTTAAAATTCAACTAGCTAACTGATCTTTTTTACAGCCAACCTACACATTATGGGGGAGATTTATCAATTGATTTATCACTGGTTTAAAGTAGAACTGGCTTAGTTGCCCATAGCAGCCAATCAGATTCCACCTTTCATTTTTCACAGCTACTTTGTAAAATGAAAGGTGGAATCTGATTGGTTGCTATGGACAACTAAGCCATTTCTACTTTACACCAGTTTGGTGAAGAATCTGTAAGAATAAAGCTTTTGACCAAACTGACATTGCAGAGCACAGTCTAAGAGTTAAAAAGTTTAAGGTATATTTTGGTTTTGCATCCATTTAGCACAGTGCCCTAGATTCTCCCTATTATCTAAAACACGGTGATGCAGAAATCAGCATTTCTATATTATATTACAAAAACAAGGCACATTCATTAGCATAAGAAAATTGGTGTACTGTGGCTCTTCAGCCTAGACACATAACATTATAAAAAGAGTCTCTAATGATGGGGAAAATTAAACAGGGACCATGAGCCAGGGCTAACCAGGGGCTTCACTCGCAACATTTATAATGATTTCACTTTAATCACTTTATCAGATTTCACCACTATTAGAACAATGAAAAATGCAGGCGGAATGGAGGCGCTTGGAGGGCTGTTATATGAGAGAACAAGGCTGCTATTTATAAGCTTTATTGTGCTGATGAACTGTCTGTATTAAAGGAAAATCTACAGTACCCGAGCACACCTTATTTCTTAAAAAATTATGTGAGTAATATTTTTCTCCAACATCCATTCCTCTATTCATTTCTGTATGCCTGGAGGACTCAGCCATTTTCTCTTAACATATATATTTTGTCAGTAGTAAATGATTACTGTAGGTTTTACTACAAATCTTTGGTTTATTATGTATTTGACTCTTGCATTCTCTGTCAGGACTTTTGAAGATTTATGCAAGGGTACATGTACTGATTTTAATTACATATTTAAAGCAAATGCACATAAACCTATTATAGGACTGATTAGAACATAGAAGCTGTATTATAATAATATACTAGAATATACGTAGCATTTTGTAGTTATATGTGTTTTAAAGGGCAATGGAACAGAAATGATCTGATAGAATATACAGACCGTTTAGATCTGATAGATAGATAGATAGATAGATAGATAGATAGATAGATAGATAGAGAGATAGATGGGTAGACAGATAGATATAGATGTACAAAAATCACATTTGTGAAATCTGTGATCTCAGATGGACACTAAGGCAACCTTTACTAAGACCAGCGATTTGATGCACCTAAGTTATGTAGAGGTGCCAGCTTCTACATAACCTAGGCGCTTTACCAGTACAGAATTTATCACTATGCGCATTTTTCTAATCAGATGATCCGTCCATGCAGATGTTTGCTTCTCTGCACCCTTTGTTGTCATTTCAGTTTGTCATTATTCTCCCAACCAACAAGATGCACAACATTGAACAGTGCTGACACCTCAGCCTAGGCACATAGCGATCTGCAGGCGTGTTAAACCAAGATCTCTTAGTTCAAGGATTCTGTCCCTCTCAGTATTTGTAAGCCAAAACCAGGAGTGGAACCTACAGAGAAAAAGTATAATGGAAAGATGTGTTCCTGATGAAAAAGTATAATGGAAAGATGTGTTCCTGATGAAAAACACTAACCAAATACTTACAATGCATGTAACAGTGGCCTTATGATGCATTACAGATGTGCTTTCATAAAGGCACCACATGTCCACTACAGGTCCAAACTGTGGGTTCATAGTGCAATCCATCAAGAAAGCAATGACTGCATGAGCCCTAATGTAAAGAAAGCTCATTGTGACCAACCTGTGGACAGTGTCTTGATCTTATACTTCTATGGAAGTTGCTCCTTTTTTTGTGGATAATTTGAGGAGCACAACATATCTGCACATGTCTTTGGAGTTATTTGGAGCATTTTCCGTATATTTGGTGACAACACAGATTTTAAGCTACCTTTGATTTTACATATCTTTGAAGCAGTGGTTATTGTAGACAGACTTCTAATATGATCTTCACATAGTTCTCAACAGCAGAGAACTGCTATGATTTAGGTAGTCTTCTAAATTGTAGTGGAATTATCTAAACATCCTGAAGGTGAGATTAGTTACTCTTCATATCTTAGGGGCTTATTATGTCTGCTCCAAAACTTCCAATGTGGTGGCTTCAGGGAAAACATTGTCAGTGACAGCGATGTGGATGGTTGCCAGAAATTGCAAAACTTGTGGCTATGAAACACATGAAATATTCTCTGTAGAGCCTAAAGTGTTATTCAGATACTTGGGGAATTAGAGGCAGAGATATTGTAGCTGAGAGGAATGTTAGGCAACTTTTCTGCTCAGGCAAGTATTTTTCTCTACATGTTGTAAAGGAAATAATGTGTTTCCATATTTTGTCACCTCCAGTGTTTAGTGACGCTTTACAAAGAATATTAGGTAAAGGTTAGATGTATTGGTGATATATCTTATGCTCTAGTTTATTTAAAGGGAGATATACATAAAATTGTATAAAATGAAATATTTAGATAATTATTTTCAGATGTAAATGCCACCTCCAATATTCATCAAATAGCTATTTTAAAATAAAATAAAGTCTGTTCTAGAATTCCAACAAGTCTCCAATGAATAGTTAAGCAATCAACAGAGGCTAGAAGGTTTACTGGGGTAGTTCATGGAGTGCAGGTCCCTCTTGTATAAAAAAACACAATAAACAACAAAAACATATATAGATAAATAAAAAGGTGGATTTAGTAAATCTTGTTTTATTGCTTTGCTTTACCTTCCTTATGTAGATTGTGTTACAGTTTAGTCCACAAGCACTGATATGGGCCATTGCTGCAGGAGGAGAAGATATAATTTTAATTACTCACAGACAGTCCGTGTGTCTGTGGTGTGGATGGGAGATGAACAAAGCCCTGTATCGTCTGCCGGTCCTGACCTGGAGATAAGGTGGATCATAATTTCATAATCGTTCATTTCAGTATTTCATTAATGCTCCGAGGTAAAGTAACAAAGGATATTTGTGAACGAAAAGCCCAATGCTAGGACCTGTATTATACTGTATTAGTACATGTCGTATATAATCCAGAGTCTTGATTTCAGTCCCATTGGTCAGATATCAGTGCCAGTGTGATGCCTTTTGTGCCAGAATGATGACTTAAGTGCGCATTACAACAAATCTTTATCACACACCGTGAGGTTGCTATAGATAAGGTTCCAACCCCGTCTTCAGTAATAGATACAACCACAGCTTGTAGGTTTTAGAGATTTTTTATTCAACATATAGCAATATTCATGTTACGTTTCGGCATGCAGGCGTTCCTAAGACACTGCCCGTATCAAAAGACATAAAAATAATCCGTGCCGAAATGTAACATGAATATTGCTGTATGTTGAATAAAAAATCTCTACCTTCAAAACTAAAAGCTACAAGCTGTGGTTGTATCTATTACTTAAGTGTGCATTATCCAGGCCCTATAAATGTTGGCTAGGCCCCAGCCTTGAGCCTTCATTTGCAAATAGGATTTGCTGCTTTCCCCCTGGAATATACAAGTACAAATCAGGGGGCATATATGCAAAGACTAGCGTTACATACACCAGTCTTTCTATAAAGTCGATGGTGCAAAATGCACCAAAATTATTGAGTTGAAAGGACTCTTAATAGATTTGATGCATCTCACAGCAGTCCGTGGGCTAGAAATTCAAATCTAAACCAGCTATGAGCTGGAGTCAATTTGAACTATGATTTACACTGGTTTGCAGCATAAATAATAGTAAATCTGTTGGGTCGCGAAAGGGCAGTTCCCCCCCACTGTGCTCTGCCCACTTTTCTTCCCTATTTTAAAGAATGTTGCAGATTATGGTACAAATATACAGTGCTCCATTATTTAGAACTTTTTTAAAGCCACAGTAGTTTTGTACACCATTTGATAAATGTTCCTCACTGTTTTGACTCCACCTTTGTTGGATAGCTGGTGCCAAGGACCTACCACCCATTGCAGCACTGCAGAGTGACAGTGAAACATCAACAACAGCTTTCACATAATGGATTATTTATGTTCTATACTGGATTAACTGGATTTATGGACCAGTGGAGGCTGGGTAAACAGAATTTCCCTGTACATGGAGGTAACTGTATGTAGAGCGCCTTTCCACAGTACTTTGGTGGCTTCACAAGGAAAGAGACAATCCAATGTATTTTGGTATGTCCCATAAATGACTGGTATATGAAGATGAAACAACCAATTGGCTAATATTTTGCAAAGCTCAGCTAAATAAACCCTGGGGATTGTGCTCATTTGCATTTAGATTATGATTGATATAATTATGTTCGCTAAAGAGCTACTGTAACAAAGACTAAACATATGTAAAATAATTTATTACTCTAGCTGTACAATGTGGAAACTGGATCTCACAGGCTACACGTTGCTTCAAAAGCAGCATTTTTTAAGCTGAATGAAACATGATTCACATGAGGTCACATCAGGATTCTCCCATCGTAAGGCTGCATTCACACTGCTCTTCAGGCCAGCTTCAGCATTTGGCATCACTTTGTTGTCAGTATCATTATATAGGGGTAGAGATTAACCTATGTCCTTTTTCTAGTTCAGTGCTGCCTTTATGTATCATATGAGGAATCCCCCAACGTATGTCCCCTTATCTGTATATGATACCGGTAGTTCAGTACATAAAGGCGTTATGAAGTGTATGTGTGCTCTGCTGGGTGTCATACATATGGAGATACTGTACTGCTTTTGAGAAAGAATCCTGTGCTTCTGCATGTATGGTATCTGTTGGAGCATCATTTTTTTTTTTCTCAGTCGGAATTGTACAAAATCCAAGAGAAAAGCCTTGGCTTGAAACAGAAGCATACAGAGGAAGAGGAAAAATGGACCTCTATGGAATCTCTATTATAGTTTTGTACACAACATACAGTACATGATAAAGACAGAGATAGATAGATAGATAGATAGATAGATAGATAGATAGATAGATAGACAGACAGACAGATAGATAGATAGATAGATAGATAGATAGATAGATAGATAGATACTAAACAGAAAATGGTAGCAGCACTAGATAGGCCATGACATATAAAATGAACATATGAAAAGGTAAAAAAGCATTACTGCTATGTAGAAAAAGTGGAAGCTCTTGGCGCATATAAATGATCATAAATATGTCGGGCCCATCCACCAACCGTCAAAGTGGCTTCCAATCAGATGGGTCCTATACTAACACTACACAAACCGGCAGGCCTGTATCAAGGGAACACCATACCTGATCAGAAGCTGCACCAGTGTGAACAGGAGTGCTAAATTCCCAGTGGAAGCCCGACATATTTATGATCATTTATATGCGCCAAGAGCTTCCACTTTATCTACATAGCAGTAATGCTTTTTTACCTTTTCATATGTTCATTTTTTATGTCATGGCCTATCTAGTGCTGCTACCATTTTCTGTTTAGTATTTAATTAGCCAGCAAGTAGCTTGCACCTGACTCTCACCTGCAGGAGGTGCTGTCCGTTTTTTGTAATTGTAGATAGACAGATAATTATTCAAAAACGGAACAGCACTTCCTACAGGTGAGAGTCAGGTGCAAGCTACCATGGCTGATTTAATACAATACAAAAAAAGTAGCAGCAATCTGTATGCACTAAGACAGATAAGGTGAAAATATGAAAAGGTAAAAAAGCATTACTGCTATATAGACTGATAGATAAAGTGGAAGCTCTTAGCGCATATAAATGATCATGAATATGTTGAGCTACTTTTTTTGTATTGTATTAAATCACCCATGGTAGCTTGCACCTGACTCTCACCTGTAGATAGATAGATAGATAGATAGACAGACAGACAGACAGACAGACAGATAGATAGATAGATAGATAGATAGATAGATAGATAGATAGATACTAAACAGAAAATGGTAGCAGCACTAGATAGGCCATGACATATAAAATGAACATATGAAAAGGTAAAAAAGCATTACTGCTATGTAGAAAAAGTGGAAGCTCTTGGCGCATATAAATGATCATAAATATGTCGGGCCCATCCACCAACCGTCAAAGTGGCTTCCAATCAGATGGGTCCTATACTAACATTACACAAACCGGCAGGCCTGTATCAAGGGAACACCATACCTGATCAGAAGCTGCACCAGTGTGAACAGGAGTGCTAAATTCCCAGTGGAAGCCCGACATATTTATGATCATTTATATGCGCCAAGAGCTTCCACTTTATCTACATAGCAGTAATGCTTTTTTACCTTTTCATATGTTCATTTTTTATGTCATGGCCTATCTAGTGCTGCTACCATTTTCTGTTTAGTATTTAATTAGCCAGCAAGTAGCTTGCACCTGACTCTCACCTGCAGGAGGTGCTGTCCGTTTTTTGTAATTGTAGATAGACAGATAATTATTCAAAAACGGAACAGCACTTCCTACAGGTGAGAGTCAGGTGCAAGCTACCATGGCTGATTTAATACAATACAAAAAAAGTAGCAGCAATCTGTATGCACTAAGACAGATAAGGTGAAAATATGAAAAGGTAAAAAAGCATTACTGCTATATAGACTGATAGATAAAGTGGAAGCTCTTAGCGCATATAAATGATCATGAATATGTTGAGCTACTTTTTTTGTATTGTATTAAATCACCCATGGTAGCTTGCACCTGACTCTCACCTGTAGGAGGTGCTGTTCTGATTGGAAGCCACCTTGTCGGTCGGTAGATGTGCTCGACATATTCATGATCATTTATATGCGCTAAGAGCTTCCACTTTATCTATCAGTCTATATAGCAGTAATGCTTTTTTACCTTTTCATATATTCACCTTATTTGTCTTAGTGTATACAGAGTGCTGCTACTTTTTTTGTATTGTATTAAATCAGCCATGATAGCTTGCACCTGACTCTTACTTGTAGGAAGTGCTGTTCCGTTTTTGAATATTTATGTATATATAGGGGAGTATGGCTTCCTCTGGGAACTTAGCACCCCTGGTTCACATGTTGCAGCTTCTGATCAGGTAACTAGCTGGGTGTTCCTTTGATTCAGACTTGCAGGTTTTTGTAGGATGCAGGTCAGGGTTAGAGTAGGGCCCATCTGATTGGAAGCCACCTTGTCGGTCGGTTGATGGGCTCGGCATATTCATGATCATTTATATGCGCTAAGAGCTTCCACTTTATCTATCAGTCTATATAGCAGTAATGCTTTTTTACCTTTTCATATATTCACCTTATCTGTCTTAGTGCATACAGAGTGCTGCTACTTTTTTGTATTAGATAGATATACTGTCCATAGATAGATAATAGATAAGAATAGACAGATAATAAATAGATGAAAATAGATATAGATCGATAGATAGATCGATAGATAGATAGATAGATAGATACACAGATACATAGATAGATAAAAATAATAAATTCCACAGCACCACCAAAAATTGTGCTAAGAAAAAAAGTAGTTTATTTTACCAGAGCAGCAACGTTTCAGTCCTCTCAATGGGACTTTTCTCAAGCAGCCATAAATAGATAGATAATAAATAGATAGATAATAGATAGGAATAGATAGATATAGCTACACATTATATCTATACATACTATGGTATATGTGTACATATCAGCCATTCTCCACAGAACACCGCTATCATTGAGTGATTTCTCAGTATCTGGCTCCGAGCAGGTGTGCAAGGCCAGGCATGAGACTGCTTGCACGGCTCTTATTTTTAACACCCTGCTCTCAGGCACTGACAAGCCATCGCTAAGTGAGGTAATAGCCAATTGATTTTGTCCCTTTTTTTGCAGTAGGCAGTAATAAATCATGCTGCTTGTCAGTGGGGTGTTTTCATGTTTGCTGTAAGAGTGTGCCAACAATTATTCGACAGAAAGCTCTTGTGGCCCCCCTCTTGAGAGCAGGGCTGCTGCCTGAATTAGGATCTCCTTGACCAAAATGAAGCAGCTGTGGCACATGCTCTAACTTGATTCTTTTTGTGTGGGTGGGAGGACTCGGAATTGGAAAGACATGCGATTGATGGATTCACACACTAGGCCTCACAGTTTAACAAAGCAGCACAGACTAAAAGGAATGTCAAGAGAATAACATGTAGAACAAAAAGCGAGCCGAGGATGATATATACATTCCATCTAGCCATGTTCTACTTTGAAATTGGGGTTAAATGTGTGCTCTAAGAACTGTATGCCTGTGGAACATCTCAGCTTTTAAGTGTCAAGCATTCAGAATGGCGCTCATCTCTACGATTTAGTACACCCTTTGTGTGTAATTTAGAATTTAGTATCATGCACCATATATGGTGTAAATGTCCCTTGTCAGCAATAGTGGATTGATTATTAGATTATTATTATTATCTATCTTCACTACTCATTCATATATTGGGGCTATGTATTCATATATTGACAATATACATTGAAAATAGAGATGAGCGAATCTATTCGCCGCTTCGTAGATTCATATCGAATCTTGGAAATTTTCTATTATTCGTAAATCTTCGCAAAATTTTGAACGCTAACGATACGTTACGTATGAAACATACGAAACGTACGCATTCTGTGTAAGGCGGGAAAATTACGATATGCCCCCGCAAGAGCGGGAAAGTGAAGATACGCCCCCCTCAGAACTGGAAAAAACCAGCCCGGCCCACGGGGATCTAACTATTTGCATGGATAGGGAGTGAAGACTCCTCCTTCAGTACTCCACCCTCCTCTGAACCAGTTTAGACCAGCGCTGAACACTGAGCTAGTAGCAAGCATGGCTAAAGAGCTGCGTCCCAACTGGAACCAGATGGCCTTTGGGGACGAGTTCCCTGAAGCACTGCCCGCTCCAGACATCAGGGTGTAACACTCTGAACTGCGCATCGTGATGCGGTTGTTCGTCATCAGGCGGCTGGTGTGTCTGCTGTGGCTCGTGCAACAGAGGCGGCTGGAGCTTCCACTTTGCCGCCCAGGAGGAGATCCACGACAACACCTTCCATAAGGCAGAACCCGATTGTGCCACCATGAGTGACGGCCCAGGCACAGACCCTCTGGGACTATAAAAACGCCATGGAGGACTGGGTCATCCAGGTACTGGACCACCCTAGGCTGGGAGATCCTGCATTGGAACGCCGAAAGGGAACGGTCCTGTGGTTTTCCGTTGAGAGAGGGTCTGGCTTCCTGGCAGACGATGAGGACAGAAAGGAGTATTTTGTGGGCCGCAGGTCGGTGAAACGGCCGTACCTGCCACAACCTCGGCACAGCCTGTATGTGGGGGATCAGGTGGAGTACACCCCCATGGCATCCCTGAAAGTCCCCTTTGCGACCAGGGTTACCCTCCTTTCAAAGCTGCTGGGACCTACAACAGAACCTGAAGTGTGGTCGGATGAACCACCAGGTCCAGGACGCTTGCTCTGCCTTCAGGAGTCCCCAGATGGCGTCCTCCGGTTCAGGGAAAAGCCACAGCCACAGCCAAAGCCTCTGATTCCTGGACTGCCAGCACCACCACCACCACAGTCCTTTCAGCTGGGTCAGCTGACGACAACATTGTTTATATTCCAATCCACGGTCATCCACCAATACCAGCCGCTGTGGAAGATGAAGCCAGCAGCAGCCAGGGAAGCTGGGGCTACTTCCCTGGATGCAACCTTACCAGAACTGCTGCAGCTGGAAGTCCTTACCCCTGCTGTCCCAGCAGGAGGATCCGGAAAAGCGCAAATGGCTGCAGCGCTCACCAGCGTCACCACCACCCGGACACGGTCAAGTCTGAATTCCGGAAGAAGATGGCACTGGAGTTCTACTACGGCAGCGAGCGTGGCCTACAAGAGGCAGGAGCATCCTCTGATGTCATTTAGCAGCAGTTCCAGAGAGGAGGACTTCAGATCCCTCATTTGAGGAACCATTCTACTGGCTGGGTAATGTAATGGACACCTCAGGATGACCTATGGGAGCCACACCATTGACTGCACCTGACGGGTGAGAGCTAGTTGGCACTTTTTATGTTTGGTTGCTTGTATTGCCCCCGTTTGACTCTCACCCAGATGGGCATTGTTGTCAGGACTCCCCCCATTCTTCAGAAAAGTCCCAGTTGCGCCTAAGCGCGCCTATTCCCCCCCCCTCTCAGTTTATTTGTGAGCCCCCTTTGCAAAAAGGGTTCACTATTTACTGCTATTTTCTATTATCCATGTGGATTACACGTTACCTGTTTGGATTACAATATTACCTCACGTGGATTACAATTGAATTTAGGACTATGTGTTCCAGACAGTGTTTTATCATGCTAAGAAGCCATGAGAAGAGACTCTAATGTATATCTGAGCCTTTTATGCTTGCAAATGTGAAATTGATTGCACTAAACTGTTTGCATACTTATGTCTTTGCTGTATTTTAGCTACACAGTTTTTACTGGTTCAGCACTTTAGCCCATTGTGTGTATTCTTTTTCAGGTACTGCAATGTATGTTTCCTATTATGCACTTATTGTCCAGTGTTTTTAGTAAATTATGCACTTAGCTGGATAGCTAGAAGTGAGCACCTTATTTTTCTACCTCATATGGACTGCCTCTAAAGACTGTACGCCGTGGCCTAGCCTCGTGCGTATGACGCATTCGCGCGTTAATAGTATGCTAAGGACTCGTACACTCTTTTGTACGCTAATCTTTACGTATTGCGTACTTTTAACTACGCTGACTGTACATTCATAATTTGTGCAGGAATGGTCGCAAAACAACAATTGTTTTTTTGAACGTAGATTCAACCGAATAAATTCGTTTAAGTACGAATCTTGTCAGAAATTCGGCGAAGCGAATTTTGGATGATTCGCTCATCTCTAATTGAAAAATATAAATAATGCACCGAAAATAAGTTGTTGGGATCGAATTAAACTTTATATATGTGAATGCAATGATATATGTAAGTGATTACAATATTAGGATGTTTATTGAGAAAAAAAACTGTACAATTGGCTCTAGTACCCTGTTGGGCCATTTCTAGCATGGCAATACGGTTGGGCATGTAGTCACACAGGTTTTGTATGGTATCTTATAGCTGGACCTGTAGATCCTGCACATTCATAGGTTGCCAAAGCTGATGTCCCAGCTAATCCCATAATTGCTCGATTAGCAATAAATCTGGTGACTGGTCAGGCCAAAAAAGTGTCAAGCTCTTGTTTGGGCGAGCATAAAAAATGCCAGTTGGAAGCCCTGCTATGTATTGTTTCTGTGTGTTTGTGTGTGTATATATATATATATATATATATATATATATATATATATACAATTGAAAAGAAGTAAAAAACACTGATGTTTGCATATTGGGAGAACAGGATTGAACGATGCACAAAATGATAAATCAGTACATGCTTCAATATACGCAGTTGAGTCACATTATAATGACCACCAGTTAATATCCAGAGTAACTACCACGTTCAGTGTTGACAGCAGCTAGATGAGCTGGGAGTGACTCAATAATGTCCTTGTAGGTTGTTACAGGTATCTGGAGCCATGTTGACTGCAGTGCATTCCACAGCTGCTTGAGAATGTGTGGGGGAGTATCCATAGAGCGAACACAATGATCAAGGTGGTCCCACAGATGCTTAATTGAGTTAAAGTCTGGGGAATAAGGGGGTCAGATTAGTACTTAGAAGTCTTGGTCATGCTCTTCCAAACAATATTGGATATTTCTAGCCATGTGACATTTCTCATTGTCTTACTGGAAGATGCCATCTACCCCAGGAAAGACAATCAACATGTACGGTGTACCTGATCTACAAGGATGCATTCATACCCAAATCAGATGAGACATCTAGTGACATCTACATGAATGAGTGGGCCCATAAAAAGTTGCTAAATATTCCTCAGACCATAACAATGCCACCACCAGCTTGTGTTCTTACAGTAATGGTTGCAGGGTGTTTGTTCTCTGATGTTTCTCACCTGACACACCAACATCCATTCATTCAATGGAGCAAAAAATGTGACTAATCATACAAGTCAACCCTTTGCCCATCAGTGTATGTCCAATTCTAATACTGCCAAAAAAACTGAAGCCTTTTCTTCTGAAGCAACTGTGTTAGCAGAGATACAGTGACCATTACAATAACGGTGTCACGAAGAGCAAGTAGTGGGTGCTCCCCGCCATTGTACTCTTTAGATGCTGTGTTTATCGCTGATCGCAGCATCTCACATTAATGTTACAGTGTAAAATAAAAATGAAAAGATAAAATCATACCCTCATCCATTTAATCGTGAAGAGCCGTCCGCCGCTATCTTGATTGAAGATCCAGCGCAAAATGTTGTGCAGCCCATGATGGCGTCACCACCAATATGGCGGCAGCCGGCTTTTTGATGAGGATTTACTGCCATTCAGGGAAAATCGATTCATTATTATGAAGCATGAGGAGATTTGGATTCACGGCAAATTGAATTTCCCCTGAAATTCAGATCGAAGTCCGCTTCACGGACTTCGATTTCCTTAACACTAATCATCTCTTTTGACAACTCTGATAAATATGCCCTTTTATCCATGACAGCAATGAGGGATATGTGTGCAGACAGCCTGTCACACACTTTATATACCCACTAAGCCAGCTCACAACACGTGACTTCCTCCATGAGCTGCACGCTGCCGATGTTGAAAGTAGGAGATGGTCATAATAATGTGACTCGACTGTGTACAGTCATGGCCAAAAGTTTTGAGAATGATACAAATATTAATTTTTACAAAGTCTACTGCTTCAGTTTTTATAATGGCAATTTGCATATACTCCAGAATGTTATAAAGAGTGATCAGCTTAACAGCAATTACTTGCAAAGTCAATATTTGCCTAGAAAATGAACTTTATTCCCCAAAACACATTTCAACATCATTGCAGCCCTGCCTTAAAAGGACCAGCTAACATCGTTTCAGTGATTGCTCCATTAACACATGTGTGGGTGTTGATGAGGACAGGGCTGGAGATCAATCTGTCATGATTAAGTAAGAATGACACCACTGGACACTTTAAAAGGAGGCTGGTGCTTGGCATCATTGTTTCTCTTCTGTTAACCATGGTTATCTCTAAAGAAACACGTGCAGTCATCATTGCACTGCACAAAAATGGCCTAACAGGGAAGAGTATCGCAGCTAGAAAGATTGCACCTCAGTCAACATCTATCGGATCATCAAGAACTTCAAGGAGAGAGGTTCCATTGTTGCCAAAAAGGCTCCAGGGCGCCCAAGAAAGACCAGCAAGCGCCAGGACCGTCTCTTAAAAGTGTTTCAGCTGCGGGATCGGGCTACCAGCAGTGCAGAGCTTGCTCAGGAATGGCAGCAGGCAGGTGTGAGTGCATCTGCACGCACTGTGAGGCGGAGACTCTTGGAGCAAGGCCTGGTCTCAAGGAGGGCAGCAAAGAAGCCACTTCTCTCCAGAAAAAACATCAGGGACAGACTGATATTCTGCAAAAGGTACAGGGAGTGGACTGCTGAGGACTGGGGTAAAGTCATTTTCTCTGATGAATCCCCTTTTCGATTGTTTGGGACATCTGGAAAACAGCTTATTCGGAGAAGATGAGGTGAGCGCTACCACCAGTCTTGTCTCATGCCAACTGTAAAGCATCCTGAAACCATTCATGTGTGGGGTTGCTTCTCAGCCAAGGGAATCGGCTCTCTCACAGTCTTGCCTAAAAACACAGCCATGAATAAAGAATGGTACAAGAATGTCCTCCGAGAGCAACTTCTCCCAACCGTCCAAGAGCAGTTTGGCGATCAACAATGCCTTTTCCAGCATGATGGAGCACCTTGCCATAAAGCAAAGGTGATAACTAAATGGCTCAGGGAACAAAACATGGAGATTTTGGGTCCATGGCCTGAAAACTCCCCAGATCTTAATCCCATTGAGAACTTGTGGTCAATCATCAAGAGACGGGTGGACAAACAAAAACCTACAAATTCTGACAAAATGCAAGCATTGATTGTGCAAGAATGGACTGCTATCAGTCAGGATTTGGTCCAGAAGTTGATTGAGAGCATGCCAGGGAGAATTGCAGAGGTCCTGAAGAAGAAGGGTCAACACTGCAAATATTGACTTGCTGCATTAACTCATTCTAACTGTCAATATAAGCTTTTGTTACTCATAATATGATTGCAATTATATTTCTGTATGTGATAAAAACATCTGACAAACACACATAAAAACCAGAGGGCAGCAGATCATGTGAAAATATAATATTTGTGTCATTCTCAAAACTTTTGGCCATGACTGTATGTCTGACCTTTTCTTTGTCTCACTGGTCATTTATTTGTGGTGTCTAATCATTCCTTATTGTAATTGGAAAGCAGCTCTTCATACACCGCTACCTTGTTTGTGTCAGAATTATGCTTCCATATAGTAGTCAATCTCTAACAGAACTGCAGAAGATATGAGTGAATTTACAAAAATTAGTTTCTCTGCAATTCCTCCGAATCAGCCTATAAATTAGATTCAGGTCCAAAATCAATTCTACCTGAATCTTTCTCCCCTGCTCTCTCTGTTTCTCCCTCTCTCTTGAAAAATTGTACCCAAAGTGAATCTGACGAAATTCTGATTCTATTGAATCATAATTTTTTTCCCCAACATTTTTGAGTTGAATTTTGATTTTTAACGAATTGATTCAATCATCTCTAAACTGCAGTAGAAAGCATAGGGGTGAAATCATCAACTTAAACCCTTAAATAGTCCAGGTAAGCGGCAGTCAATAATTAGGATCTATACAGGAATGTGGCTATAGTGGGTGCGCAGGTAGCATTTCTACCCTGCCTCTGGAGTTTGAGTGGTCAAAAAGCCTCTCTGCCATGCAAAAACACAGTGTTATTGTATGTGGCACTTGGTATAAGTCTATTTGTTTTCAAAGACTGATCACAATGAAGAATTGTTAAATGACTTTGTATCAGAAAATCTATCAGTTTGTATTTTCGGTTTAGTGGTCCTTTATAGAGCCCTCTGAAAGGGAATATTGTGCAATCATTCCATTTAATGTGAGTCAAAATTACACAAAAAAGACTTTCATTGTCAGTTTTCTCTTTACACCTTTCTGTGGAGATTATGATGATTTTGCACTTGTTTGCCTAAAGCAAACTGGCAAATACTCAAATAATCATATTTACTTGCAAATCTTTCAGGCAATCATAATGTGGATTATGGAACAGGATGTTAAGCTGCCCATGATTCATTTCACTTTAGTGTTCAGTTCTCAGAGTACTAAACCATCTATTATTACAAATCATACAAGCTACTCTATAAGAGGACTGAGAGGACATGAAGTTAAATGTTCATAAATGTAAATTCAAATTCATAAACCTTTGCTCATCTTTGATATTATTTAAATTTCTGAACAGACAAATATGTTCATCCTGCCTTATAATAAAGAGCAGTATCTGCTGAACTGTGTCTTAAATTTAATTCTACTCGTGTGGGTTTTCAAGAAGCCGCGCAGGGAGATAGTGACGCCAATTGCCAATTGTTTCTCAGGTCAAGCACAAAAAAAAATAAAAATAAAAAAAAAATGTGCGTCACCACCCTGTGCTCCTGCATGTATTTTACAAATGTACAAAATGTAGGAAACTGTGAGAATTTGGTGCAAAGCTAGCCTAAAACTACTGACAGGTGAAGTGAATAATATTATCTCATCACAATGATACCTGGCTATAATAAGATGTAGCATGTAGATGCCTCATTCTTCTACCTTAACTACTGTAAAACTGCAGCAAAATGGCAGAGGCAATTTTGGAAAACAAACAGCACTTTTGTCCCATTTTGTGGTAGTCACTTTAAAAAAAAATGCAACATAACATGACATGACACGCTATGTCTGAATATACTCTCACTCAGCAAGTGAACAGTCAGTTCTCGAACTGAACAACATTGACAAGGGCCGCATTATAATGGCTATATGGGGCAGAGCATCCTATTCCTGTTATGCAATGATTAGTACCTAGTCAAAGAGTCAAAATGGTCCAAAGTTTAAAACTGTTCCAAAGGGTAAATGGTAAAAATGGAAAGTGTTGGCCCTTTAAAAAGTGATGAATAAGGAGTTGTAGAGGTTGATGAGAAGAACGCAAACTTATTACATGTTTTTTCCTGTATTGTACTAACAGAGGAAAATAAAACATCAGATGAAATGCATAGTGTAAAAGTAAAATCCCTATTTAATGTGCCCTGTCTGACCCAGGAAGAAGTGTTGCGGCGTCTTAAAAAGATGAAAATAGACAAATCAACGGGTCCAGATGGCATACACCCCCATGTACCAAAGGAAGTAAAGTAATAGGCAGACCTCCATATGCAGGGTCTGTTTCACAGGACTGGTAAGTTGTTGTGGGAAATTATTTGTGTATTAGCATGGATTTATTAGGAATCGGTCCTATCAAACCAATCTAATCTGTTTTGATCAGAAGATAAGCCCTAGACTAGACCAGGGTGAGTCATTGGATGTCATATATCTTGATTTCTCCAAATCATTTGATACTGTGCCACATAAAAGGTTAGCAGATAAAATTAAAATGCTTGGACTGGGAGAAAATGTCTGTATGTGGGCAAACAACTCTCAGTGATAGAAAACAGAGGATGGTTATTAACAGTACATACTCAGAGTGGGTTACTAGTGGGTACCACATGGTTAAATATTGGACTCTATTCTCTTCAAAATACATGGTTGAGTCACATTATTAGGACCTTTTTCTACTTTCAAAGGTGGGTATATAAGAAGTGTGATAGGCTGTCTAAACCCATATTCCTTGCTGTCATGGGTAAAAGAAATGATTTATTAAAGTTGCAAAAAGGGATGATTATTGACTTTGGGTCAAATTTAGCAGTATTCTTGAGACTGTGCAGTTTGTGAACTGTTCTTGTGCTGCTGTGGGGAAAGTGTATCATGAGCAGACAAATGGCACTATTGCGAAGCGCTGTGTAAACTGCAAAGCACCATATGCCATTGATGTAAGAAGTGAACGTCAGCTACGAAGGTGCACAAGGGTGGACCAACACACTACAGAGAAGCTGCTCAACACTAAAATGAACCAGGGGGCTACCAGACATGTGACTAAAGCAACAATTCAGGGAACCCTACTGCATATGGGGCTCCGAGGCAGACAGATGGTCACTGAACATCTGCTAATGAAGTGGCATTGGAAGAAAAGGATTCAATTTTCATGGTAGTATCAGAATTGTACCTCCACTAGTGTCAGGTGAGAAACATCAGAGAGCAAACACCCTGCAACCATGGAAGAACACAAGCTGGTAGTGGCAGTGCTATCACCTGGGGAATGTTTTTTGTGGACCCACTCATCTTTGTGGAAGGCCCTCTAAACTGATTTGGATGAATCCATGCTTGCAGATCAGGAACACCCAAAACAGGAACCGCTACCTGTCAGCCCAGTGAATTGGTTCCAATACTCCAATACTTTCCACATTTTTATTCTAATTTTTAAGAACCCCTTTTTTGTAATGCAGTGTTTTATCTGCCTCCAATTAACATTCCCTTTTTGTGGGCATTTCCTCAGCTGCCCAGTTCCTAGCTACTGTATTATTAATCTGGCTGCAAACATTATTGGCAAAGGGGACTTTCCTCCCTTGCCCCTTGCAGATCACCTAATATTACACACAAAAGTCAAACAAAAAGATGTAATTCCGAAATATCTGAATATCTCATATGACTGGGTATATACTTTATCTATCTATCATTGCTACCATTTAGCGAACTGTGCTTGAAGTGCTAGCTGTCACATACAAAAGTAACATCACAAATGAACAGTTAATGCATACTACGGTATAAGCACATTCTGTAATACGTTATGTTGGATTTTTCTCTTTGTCATCTCGGCTGCATTTTAATTAGGGCAGATATGTTTTATAGATTCAATTCACAGCCTATGTAATATTCCATTTCTGTCTGGTGTACATTTGATTTCTTTTATCCCCAAGCTCTTCGTGCAATAGACAAAGAGTGGGATAATTCACAGCTCATTTCATTTGAATATTCTGTTTAAAAGCCTGGAAAATGGCTGCCCATCATTTTCAAGTTGCTAAATACTGAGATGAATTTCTGTGTTTTTTTTTTTTTTTAACTGATCAGTCCAAATGGAAACTCTTCTGTTTCGTGATGCATCATGTTGAAATTAAGCTTAGCCTCTGGTGATCTTAAAAAAGGACCATCAAGGATTGTTTTCACTCCATCTTGCCACGTCTTTTTAGAACAAGCGCGGCTTATTACCCACTTTGGAGTAAAACAAACAAATACGGCAAGCAGGCGGCAGTAATGACAATTTGATGCAATGTGTAAAAATAAAGTTACCTGTGGAAATAGCCTATTTCTTTAGATTTCATAGGCTCGCTCAAAGTTTTATATTTTTATATTATTGTCAATGTACATTACAACATGAAACAACGGATTTTATAACTTACTTCATAGTTCGTAATTTTTTTTTTGCAGATATGTAGAAATTAGAGGATTATTCTATGTGCTCTTAAGAAGCTCTGGATATGTATCAATCAAATATTGTGATGACAATGAGAGTGTTTTCTTACACTTGCACTACTGAGACACAATGCTCATATGCGTTTTTACAGCAATTGCCTTGTAGGACTGCTGCCTGCTTGTAATTCTGAGTGCCTCAGGTAGCTCTGGTGGTAGCAAAAGTAAAAGCAAATTGATTCAGAGTGGTTGTTCTAAAACAAGAATACTATGATAAAAGTATTTTAATTCCAAACCATAAAGCAATAAAACGCTTGGATCAAGTGAACTGGTTCAGTTGACCATTTTGTTGTTTCTTGATTTTATCATTTTAAGTACATTTTACAGTAAAAGTATCAATGTCCTAAAACAAGCATCCTGAGTGAATACTAGATATGAGCAAATTTCTTAAAATTTGGTTCTGATTTTCAGATTCGATTCAAAATTTGACAGTAATCAAAAGTACTCAGATTGCCCTGAAAATTTGTATAGGACACTCTGAGATGAGGTCTCCTAGGACTATATCCAACCCCATTAAAGCTCTTTAATGCCAAGAAAGCGTTAGTAATGTCAAATTGACATTGCCATACGTAGCTATAGGTAAATGGGTGGTAGCTGAAGATAACAGCCTGTTTATTAACACGATACACTGTAGGATCTTACTTTTAAATTAGGACATAGTCCACAAATTATCAATTTTTAGTGACAGATGCCTTCTTCTATGTCTACTGAACTGTAAAATGGTGATGGCCATTCAATTTGCATCAAATAGCAAATCCAGCGGATTCGGCTGGAATCTAAATTTTTTAGAAAGTTATGGTTTTAGAAAATTTTGGTTTGTTTAAAATTGATTAGCTCATCCCTACTGAATACCAGAAAATGAGGACAACCCCAGGCAATGAAAGCATTGATTTACACCTAGAGGTTCTGCTTTCTCTGCAACTGCTGCATCCTCTGCACTTTATGATGTTATCACTGCCTGGTCTTGTTAATCAAAGTGCAGAGGATGCGGTAGTTGCAGAGAAAGCAGAGCCTCTAGGTGTAATGGCAATGCCCCCGTTGCTCCTAGAGAGTCATGGGACCAACACAGATGCCTTCAACTGCAAAGTGCACATGCAACAAGTCAGCCAGTTTCATAGGTACAAATCTGCTGACAGAGCTAGAGTAGAATCTCTAGCAAACCTCCCCCTTTCCACTAGATTTACGCACTTAGAGTCCGCACATGAAATGGAGGACAGTTAATATTTAGGGTTAGTCTCGCTCGAGATGTCTCCCTCCTTTGCAGAAGTCAGTATATTACCAGAATACTTACAGATGTGTCCACCTATACCTTTGCATGAATTTGGTTAATGACTCGAGTTTGCCACTATCACCATAAAAATTCAGCACAATATTGGGGCATGTTAGCAAAACCTTTGACAGATAGCAAGTCACAACATAACCACTGGGTGTCGTAGACACAGAGAAATCATGTATTTTTCAAGGCTGGTCATCTCACGCCACACATCTCAGAATACGTACGTTGAGCCGAGATTAAACTCTTAAGGACCTCACATGTACGGTACATGTACGGCGGACATCCAGTCCCTAAAGATGGCGCCCACTTGCGCTTGCAGCGGGTGCCTTAGCCTCCGGGTTTCTGCCATTTTTAATTTTAGACAACCGCGGCACATGTACGCGATCATAAGGCTGATCGCATGGTGTCATAGATCCCAACCTGAATATGATCCGTACGTATTAGTAAATAATTAATAAGACTCAATTAAAGAATAATTCGTTTATTAGTGGATTATAAGTTGGCCAAGGTGCCTAATACTACCTTAAATTTAATAATTAATCACTCAATTAAACCAATAAAACCAATAGTAACATAAACCAAAACAATTAGTCTTAACTCCATTCTTGGCACCGTGACATATTAGAAGGGTTAAAAGGAAAAGGTGGGGGGGGGGGTTGGGAGGAGGTTTCTTCACTGCCAATAAAAAGTGATCAAAAAGTCACACACACTTCAAATTGATATGATTGAAAAGCACAGATCATCCCGCAAAAAATGAGCCCTAACCAAGTCCTGTACACATAGCTATAAAAAAGTTATAGGGGTCAGAATATGGTGATAATTTTTTTTTCTCAAAGGTTTTAATTTTTTTTTCAGTATTAAAATGCAAGAAAAAAAATATACAAGTGTGGCATCATTGTAAACATACTGACCTGGAGAATGAAGAAAACAGGTTAATTTTGCCACATAGTGTACGGCGTAAAAAAAAAAAAAAATACAAACCTTTTTCAGAATTGAGTTTTTTCCCAATTATACCCCATTTGGATTTTTTTTTCAGCTTTCCACTACATGGCATGTAAATGTAAATGGATCCATTAGAAAGTACAACTTGTCCCGCAAAAAATAAGCCCTCATAAGGCTATGTGAAAGGAAAAATAAAAAAGTTAGGACTATAGGAAGGCGGGGAGTGAAAAACGAAAACGCAAAAATGGAAAATCCCAGGGTCCTGAAAGGGTTAAAGATAAGGAATGACACATCTGTTAGTGTATGCAAAATTATTATATTTTAGATAATTCCAAAAAAGTTTATTCCCTGCTATAAAAGTCACCATAATAAAAACTGTACTTTTTATTTATATATATTTAAGTCTGTCAATCTAGAAAACATCCTCTATTGTAATTTGGATCTGTATACAGCTTCGGAGTGGGTTGGGGAAAGAGTATACAGGCTAGCCTGACTTCTTACTTAGAAGTCATCTCCTCCATCGGATTCCATATATAATACCTAGGTACTCTGTTAAATAATGTACCCAGTTTTCTTTATATGAACATAGGCTTGTTGAGATGTTGTCTACTGCCTATCTATATGTAGGGCAGTCAGACTACTGTGTTCTGTGCCACTTGTGCAGTGGATAGGGGAATAGGGGCCCACCTTGTTCAGGGACCCACCGGGGGATTCAACTGTTCCTCTGTAAGCAGTCTAAGCCTGTTTGTATGTATATTTGGTGAGGTATATGAGACCTTTTGTGATAGCTATAGTCAATAAGTCTATTATTATGAAGTTCCGCAACAGTTGACTTGACTGTAGACTGTCATTTTATTTTCTAACAAGGGTATAGCGGGGTTATGATTACACTTACAATACTTTGTGGTGATGCTGGTTTTTGAAAGAATTCAGGCAGGATAAGCATTAAGCTCAGAACAATAATTATGGAGAAATTGTTATATTCGCTACCTGAGTCGTATACAAGATGCAAGACAATATTTGTCAAAACAGCAACCTTGTAATATTACTTCTCTTACTCTTCTAGATAAAACTCACTAATGCTTGTTACTTTTGAGTGTTATTACTCCGAAATCTAATGGAAAGAAGCTAATATATAAGCTATATTAACTTATTATTCAAGTCCATTCTTAAAGAGGCGGTCCTATTGATGTCCTATCCTCAGGATACATCATTGATATCAGATCGGCAGGGGTCCGAGACCCAGCACCCCGCCGATCAGCTGTATGAGAAGACGCCGCACACGTGCCGTCTCCCGTCTCTCTTCCTGTCCGCTGCTGTCTATGGCAAAGACCGTCTCCTCACTCAGCAGGTGTTGGACCCCCGCCAATCTGATATTAATTGCCTATCCTGAGCATAGGCCATCAATAGACAATATCTTTAAAGTAGTTGTCCAGCCTAGGAACCCACAACCCCTGTAACATACAGGTAAATGGCGACAATAACACTAAGGCAGGTAATGCAGTCCTTTACTAATAAAACAAATAACATGATATGTGCAACAGTAATACAGTACAATAGTTTGTAAGGCCGAAAAAAGACATCTGTCCCTCCAGTTCAGCCTGTTATCCTTTAAGTTGATCCAGAAAATGGCAACACCCCCCCCCACCACCACCACGGTAGAAGCCAGTTTTCCTTCCCAATCAGGCAATCAGAATAACCAGAAATCTAATAACTATAACCTGTAATATTTTTACACCCCAGAAATACATCCAGGCCCCTCTTTTAGGGAACTCACCATCACCACCTCTCTCAGGCAGAGAGTTCCATAGTCTTACTGCTCATAGTCATAGTAACAGTCCTGGGGATAAACAGATGATGGGAGAGATCTCTATACTGACCCCTAATATATTTATACATAGTTATTAGATCTCCCCTCAGTCGTCTTTTTTCTAAAGTGAATAACCCTAATTTTGATAATATTTCTGGGTACTGTAGTCCACCCATTCCAGTTATTACTTTAGTTGCCCTCCTCTGAACCCTCTCCAGCTCTGCTATGTCTACCTTGTTCACAGGAGCCCAGAACTGTACACAATACTCCATGTGTGGTCTGAAATAACAGTGTGATGCAAGAAATAACATGTCATATTATTACACTCCAGCACACAATTTGCAGGTACCTTAAACGTCTGTATGTGAACAGTCTATGGAAACACTATTCCATTGTCAGGAGTAACCACAGCAATGTAAATCAGTAAATATTCTCTTTAGCATACAGTTAAACTGTCTTTATACCAGGTGCAATTTACTTAAAGGGGTTGTGTCACTTCAGCAAGTGGCATTTATCATGTAGGGAAAGTTAATACAAGGCACTTACTAATGTATTGTGATTGTCTATATTGCCTCCTTTTCTGGCTGCATTCATTTTTCCATCACATTATATGTTGCTTGTTTCCATAGTTACGGCCATCCTCCAATCCAGCAGTGGTGGCTGTGCTTTCACACTATTTGAAAAAGTGCCAGCCAATCTGATGACCAGGACTGTGGGACTGCACATAGGCTGGTGCTTTTTTTTTTTTTTTAGTGTGCAAGCATGACCACCACTGATGGATTGCAGGGTGGTCGTAAACATGGAAACGAGCAGTGTATAATGAGATGGAAAAATGAATCCAGCCAGCAAAGGAAGCAATATGGACCATCACAATACATTAGTAAGTGCCTTGTATTAGCTATTTTCTGAAGTGACACAACCCCTTTAAATGAGTTGTTCAAAGTTTGAAAGTTATCCCCTATCCACAGAATACCCAACTGATTTGTGGGGGTCTGAACACTGGGGCTCCCATGATCCTAAAAATGTATCAGTAGCACTTATTCATCTGAAAGGAGCCTAAAGAGTGTCCTTTTGGCATCTGATGGCCTGTAAGTGGATGGGAGGCAGTTAAAAGTGAAGTTACTTCGTATAGGTCCAAAGTCACGTTGCACAGTAGTCCAGGAGTGGATATTTTGAAGATATTTCTTTATAAAGAACAGTTCCAAATATTCAAAATATTACAAAAATCAAACTCTGAATACAATCCAGGAATTATAGGCAATTTATCTCTCAGCGCAGAGATCAGATCCAACTACTACACATAATGATCTTCTGGTGTATCATATAGTATTGTAATTCTGTCTCTCAGCACTAGAGGGGAAGTATTACAATAGCTCCCTGGATTCTCTTATACTTTTATTTTCATTCACTTCAATTGCTGTTTTTTCTTCTTATTTATGTTACCATTAACAGAGGTCAGACAGAAAATGGCATCCTGTCCTTCTGCAGCTCCACTGACTGCCCTTTAACTGTCTCCTACCTAACAGTCTCCTTAGAAACTTGACCTCTGTCAGGAGACACCATAGCGTTGTATGAATATTTCTTTCCTTGCTGTGCTTAACTGTTCCTAACATATGTGTATGACCAAAACAAATGGATAAAATTGATCACACAGTTACAATCTAAACTATGTTTCCATCAGACTGTTTGTATGGTTTTGTACAACTATTAGAGCATTTCAAGCTGTCTTATAATTAGTAATATTTTACACATATTTAACATATACTAATTATGACTCAATTTTCTTGTGCAGTCTGCATTGGGAGGTGTGGTTGTTTCCATTTTGGTCTTGCACTCCTGACTAACCCATCTTTTCCACAGGTTGATTTTAATTAATATGGTATAAATCTGAGGTTTGGTCTACCTTTTTTCATTAGAGGCCATTTAGCACCAGCAGAGGTAGGATATAGAGTAGGCTCAGTATGTATGTGAAACTTGCCTTCCCTAAATGTATTCAAGGCTGACTGGCACTAAAAGAGGTAGCATTTAGTTTAGGTTTCTGTCCGAATGAGATTACTTTGCTGTGGTGGATGGGCACAAATTATTTTGATCAAAATATATTTGCCAAGGATCTCACATTTATATAATAAGCATAGCATTATTACTGGTATATTTTTTATAGTGAGTATGGCATTAGTTATTTTGTGTTTGCAGACTTCTGCTGCATTGTTTTTGGTTTTGTATTTATTACTCTTTATAACATACAGTATAATATGAATTTACCTTCTATTAACTCAAAACAATATGAAGGTTGAAAGTGTAAGAGTTAAATCTATTTTGCCATGGTTTATTCCCTCACCCCACAGGCTATAGTATACATTACTTTTTTTTTTTTTTTTGCTATATTGTTTTTTCCTCTTTACCAAAGAGCCTTTAAGGAAATTGTTTTATGTATCTGTGTCTAATGTTGCCATTAGTTTACCAAACAGAGTATGCAATGCTTTGTAAATTATTGCTAATTATGAAATTTATGTCATATAGTAAATTGTACTCATATTGTCATTTTGTACCAGATTATGTTGGACAGGTTAGAAATGTACCATCAGTTCAGAGCCTATATGAAAAATGTGCTTAGCTTATTTTATTACGATTGCCTTTTAAAGTTTTTATTTTTTCAACTACTCAAAGTAACAGACGCTTGAGGCAAATTTAAATATTAATGCTAATCATTTTAGAAACTATTTCAGATACTCTGTTTTTTGAATTTCAACTATTCAACTCTGTTACAGTGAGAAAAGTTTGCTTTATTATATTGAATATTCATTATATTGAATATTAATATAAATAAATCTGAAAAAAAAATACAATACAGTGTAAACCAAAGCACAATGGGCATCACGTATCAAAATGGTTGCCATCCAGAGCAACCAAACTTCAGCACCCAATTTTTACACTCTTCTCTAAAAATAATGGGTAATGTGGTCACTTTCACAAAAAAAACTTTTGGGTGTTAACTTTTCACATTCGTTCATAGTGCAAGTAAAATGCAAATTATAAAATTTTTGCCTGGGAATGAATAATTCTTTGAACTAAGGCCAGATAAGCTCTACACATAATTAGTCTAGGATTAGTCTAAGAGACATATCACTGTAAATTTGGGCAATTATTAAATGCCTTAAAGGGGTTGGCCACTTTTGGTATACTTCTTTTGACCATTGTGTATGTAAGATCACTCTATGGAACTTACTAATACAACCTTTGTATATATATTACATATATTATATATTTTATAAGCCATGTCCATTGTTGAGCAAGTCTGCTGTGTGGACAGCACAAAATACTTTGCAAAGAAGGAGGGGCCATATCTTATGAAATATAGGCAACGGTGCAGAATTTCAACAAAGGCTACTGTATATTAGTAATTGACTTTATAGTTAAATTACAAACACCTTGGTCAATTGTATCTGCTCAATGTTCACTGAACCATCAAAAGAGAATACTGCTTTTTAATAGCTGATATGAATGGCAGAGAATCAGAACCTGTATATGACCATTCAGTAGGCACTGAAAAAATGTCTGCAACGTAACAAACCTATAATATTAGACCACATGTTACCACCTTGGAAATGTGTTTGCAATGTGGCGATTGACTATGAGGTTTCTACAGATAAAACACATTAATTAAAAAATGCTTCACCAAAAAACGTAAAATGCAATAGGCAAAATCACTAAAGGCTAGGGAGAGAAGGACAAACCTTTTATGGAGCTTTTAACATAAGGAGTAGTGTGAATATGAAATTTTATTCTGCCAAATTCTGCTCCTGCAAGTGCTAAGGAGGCAGAGATTCACAGTGATGTGCTCTCCTATCTCTGTATTGAGCTGCTTCATATCCCTTCCCCCCTGCTCTGAGTGACAGCTGTCACATCCTTCAGTTGGTTACTCAGAGAAGGCGTGAGGGGTTGTGAAGCAGTTCACTGCAGAGAGAGGAGAGCCCATCACAATGAAGCTCTTCCTTCAGTGCACTTAAAGGGGTTATCCCATAAACATAAAAAAATGAAATTCAAACATCACATAACAGCAAATCGCAATCTATTTCTAACAAAGCTAAAACCAGCCCTTTAACTCACATGGATCTAGAGATCTCCCATTTCATTACTCCAATTGCTTTGCTACATTTATTTTACATTGTCAGCTCAGGCATGTATCCATTCTCACATAGCTTTTTCTTCTGCTGCAACTCCTCAGTCTGGCAGCTCAGAGGATGTGTCCTTTTTCACAGAGCATGCCCTTCTGCTGTAGCTCTCTCAAAGTAACTGTCGAAAGTTCTAATCGAAGATATGGCTGGTGGAAGTTGTTGTTACTAAGGTGGGTAGAGAAGTGAGGAAAAGAATAAACTGCAGGTGATTCTATACAATATATTTTATTGATCCACTCAGTGGCTATACCAAATTTTCTATTACATGAAATTGCAAAAGTATTCAGGTCCAGATGCTGGCTTTAGGGACCAGAATCTGGCAGAGTACAGTTTCATAGTCTCAATACTTCTAGTAATAAATAGAGATGAGCGAGTAGTGTTCGATCGAGCCGGTATTCGATCGAATACTACGCTATTCGGCATACTCGATTTCAATCGAGTATAACGGCGATGGCGCACTTAGAATTCGTTTCCCCTCCCACCTTCCCTGGCGCTCTTTTTCCACCAATCAACATGCAGGGGGGGTATGACAGGCCCGCGGAGCACGCTGGCAGCGCGAAAACGGCGTCTACATGGATTGGCTGGAAAAACCATGTGACCTCGAATATTAAAAACTCAGCTCTTCCTGCTCGTTCGCATATGCTGCGTGAACTTAGTCAGGGACAGAGGCTGGAGAAGGGACAGATAGGTTTTAGCTGTTGGACAGGCAGGAGCGTGATTAAAAGCCCTTATCAGGGCTACTATAGTGCAGTACAGTGATAGCTTTACTACAATATACACTCTGCAGAGAACGGCTGCTGTATTCAGGGATAGCTGCTGGAGTAGGGACAGAGAGAGGCATTAGTGGTGTATTAGGTGCTCTGCTACATACAAAACTATATTTGGCACTACTGTTCTGCGTTCTTTTTGGCTGCAAAAACCCTGTTATATACCTAGTGTGTATATGCACCATCTGATCTGGCAGTATACGGCTGTGATTTTTTTTTTTTTTTTAAATACAGTTTATTTGGCTCTAGTGTTCTGGGTTCTGTGTGCCTGCAATACCCTTTTTGTATACCAGGTGTAAATACCCACCGTCTGACCTGTTAGTACACGGCTGTGTACCTAGAAATAAAAAAAAAGGCCTTTTCTTTGGCACCTGTACTGTGCGTTCTCTTGCAAAATAATTTTATATACGTGGTGTTAATACCCACCGTCTGATCTGTTAGTACACGGCTGTGTACCTAGAAATATAAAAAAAAATAGGCCTTTTCATTGGCACCTGTACTGTGCGTTCTCTTGCAAAATAATTTTATATACGTGGTGTTAATACCCACCGTCTGATCTGTTAGTACACGGCTGTGTACCTAGAAATATAAAAAAATAGGCCTTTTCATTGGCACCTGTACTGTGCGTTCTCTTGCAAAATAATTTTATATACGTAGTGTTCATACACACCGTCTGATCTGTTAGTACACGGCTGTGTACCTAGAAATAAAAAAAAAAAGGCCTTTTCTTTGGCACCTGTACTGTGCGTTCTCTTGCAAAATAATTTTATATACGTGGTGTTAATACCCACCGTCTGATATGTTAGTACACGGCTGTGTACCTAGAAATATAAAAAAAATAGGCCTTTTAATTGGCACCTGTACTGTGCGTTCTCTTGCAAAATAATTTTATATACGTGGTGTTAATACCCACCGTCTGATCTGTTAGTACACGGCTGTGTACCTAGAAATATAAAAAAAATAGGCCTTTTCATTGGCACCTGTACTGTGCGTTCTCTTGCAAAATAATTTTATATACGTGGTATTAATACCCACCGTCTGATCTGTTAGTACACGGCTGTGTACCTAGAAATATAAAAAAATAGGCCTTTTCATTGGCACCTGTACTGTGCGTTCTCTTGCAAAATAATTTTATATACGTAGTGTTCATACACACCTTATGATCTGTTAGTACACGGCTGTGTACCTAGAAATATATATATAAAAAAAGCCTTTTCATTGGCACCTGTACTTTGCGTTCTCTTGCAAAATAATTGTATATACGTGGTGTTAATACCCACCGTCTGAACTGTTAGTACACGGCTGTGTACCTAGAAATATAAAAAAAAAGACCTTTTCTTTGGCACCTGTACTGTGCGTTCTCTTGCAAAATAATTTTATATACGTGGTGTTAATACCCACCGTCTGATCTGTTAGTACACGGCTGTGTACCTAGAAATATAAAAAAAATAGGCCTTTTAATTGGCACCTGTACTGTGCGTTCTCTTGCAAAATAATTTTATATACGTGGTGTTAATACCCACCGTCTGATCTGTTAGTACACGGCTGTGTACCTAGAAATATAAAAAAATAGGCCTTTTCATTGGCACCTGTACTGTGCGTTCTCTTGCAAAATAATTTTATATATGTGGTGTTAATACCCACCGTCTGATCTGTTAGTACACGGCTGTGTACCTAGAAATATAAAAAAATAGGCCTTTTCATTGGCACCTGTACTGTGCGTTCTCTTGCAAAATAATTTTATATATGTAGTGTTCATACACACTGTCTGATCTGTTAGTACACGGCTGTGTACCTAGAAATATAAAAAAAAAAGCCTTTTCATTGGCACCTGTACTTTGCGTTCTCTTGCAAAATAATTGTATATACGTGGTGTTAATACCCACCGTCTGAACTGTTAGTACACGGCTGTGTACCTAGAAATATAAAAAAATAGGCCTTTTCATTGGCACCTGTACTGTGCGTTCTCTTGCAAAATAATTTTATATACGTGGTGTTAATACCCACCGTCTGATCTGTCAGTACACGGCTGTGTACCTAGAAATATAAAAAAATAGGCCTTTTCATTGGCACCTGTACTGTGCGTTCTCTTGCAAAATAATTGTATATATGTGGTGTTAATACACACCGTCTGAACTGTTAGTACACGGCTGTGAAGGCAAAATATTGTAACCAAAAAAAATAAAATGCGGAGGGGGGCTAGCGGAATCGGACGTGGACGGGGGCGTGGAAATGCTGTTGGTGGCCTTGTTGAAGCCAGTGGGGATACAATGCGTGCTGGTGAGGGTCAGCCAGGATCCCACTCATCCAGAATCCCTGTCTTTATGGGACAGTTAAGCAGGGGGCGGGTTACACCGCTGTTGAGGCCTGAGCAGGTTGAACAGGTGGTGCAATGGATAGCCGATAGCGCTTCCACACAGTTGTCCACCAGCCAGTCATCCACACAGTCTCACTCTGACCCTCCTTCCTCCACACCTGGCCAACAGAGTCATCCCACCATTGACCCCTCCCAGGAGCTCTTTTCGGGTCCTTTTTCAGATGTGCCGGAAGAATCCCAGGAGCTAGCAGAGGAATTTGTTTGTAGTGATGCCCAAACACTTGAGTATTCTCCATCTCCTGCTGATGTGGACCCTGAACCAGCATCTGTTATCATGAGCGATGATGATGATGAGACGTAGTTGCCATTAAGGGAGGCTGTTGGAATGTCCAGTGGGCAGGAGGAGGAGCAGAGTGAGGAAGTGGAAGAGGAGGTGGTGGATGACGAAATGACCAACCCCACTTGGCCAGGGGTGATGTCCAGCAGGGAAAGCAGTGGAGAGGTGGTGGTCTGCGCAGCACTGAAAAAGGCAGCAAGAAGCAGAGGGATGTCCAGAGGCAGAGGGATGTCCAGAGGCAGAGGGATGTCCAGAGGCAGAGGGATGTCCACAGGCAGAGGGATGTCCACAGGCAGAGGGATGTCCACAGGCAGAGGACAGTCCAGACAGAGAAGTGAGGCCACAGCCAGCAGGGCCGAAGCTGTTCCCGGCAGCGGGCAGTCACGCGAAGCTCCCCCATCGAGGCCTCGTACTTCTGTGGTGTGGAGATTTTTTAATGTTTGTGCGGATGACAAACTGAGCGCGGTTTGCACACTCTGCCACTCAAAACTGAGTAGGGGCTCTGAGAAGAGCAATATGACAAACTCAGGCATGCGGCGTCACTTGGAAGTCAAGCACTGGGCTGAGTGGGAGAGAGCAAACGCAATACAACCTGCGCAAGGTCTTCCTGCCACTGTCTCTTCCCCTTTATTGTGTGCTGCCACTGCGGTCCAGACCTCCAGCCAGGACACCTCCACATCTGCCTCTGCCTCGGCTACTTTGGGGCCTTCTCCTTCAGCCTCCCCTTCCCCTGCATCTTCGCCTGCACCTTCACACTTCTCGTCCCATCAACTGTCCATCTCGCAGGCGTTCGACCGCAGGCGGAAGTACGCCTCGAGTCACCCCCAAGCCCAAGCCTTAAACTGCCACATCTCTAAACTGCTGGCCCTGGAGATGTTGCCGTTTAGGCTTGTGGAGACGCAGGCCTTCCGCGACCTGATGGCGGCTGCCGCACCTCGCTATTCCGTCCCCAGCCGCCACTACTTTTCCCGGAGTGCCGTCCCCGCCCTGCACCAGCACGTGTCGCGTAACATCAGGCGGGCCCTGAGGTACGCAGTCAGCGCAAAGGTCCACTTGACCACCGACTCGTGGACAAGCGCTTGTGGCCAGGAACGCTACATCTCTTTGATGGCACACTGGGTGAATGTAGTGGAAGCTGGGACGGGGTCGCAAACAGAGACGGCCTACCTACCACCCCCGCCCAAGATTGCCAGCATGGGTTCTGATAAACTCCCCTCCTCCTCCTCCTCCTCCTCTGCCTTAACATCGCCCTCAGCCGCTAGCTGGAAGCGTTGCAGCACTGGCGCGGGGAGACATCAGCAGGCGGTGCTTAAGCTCATCAGCTTGGGCGACAGGAAGCACAGCGCCCCAGAGGTGAGGGACGCCATATTGCAGCAGACGGAGATGTGGCTGTCGCCGCTGCAGATAGGACCAGGCATGGTCGTGTGCGATAACGGCCGTAACCTGGTGGCGGCTCTGGAGCTTGCCGAACTCAATCACGTACCATGCCTGGCCCACGTTTTTAATCTGGTAGTCCAAAAATTTCTAAAGACTTACCCCAACCTGGCAGAGCTACTGGTGAAAGTGCGGCGCTTGTGCGCTCACTTTCGGAAGTCAACTGTAGCTGCTGCTAGCTTAAAAAAACTCCAGCAACGCCTCCATTTGCCTGAACATCGGCTGTTGTGCGACCTGCCCACTCGCTGGAATTCCACCTATTCCATGTTGGCCAGGGTGTGTGAGCAGCAGAGAGCATTGATGGAGTACCAGATGATGAATCCACGCGTGCCTCCAACTCAGCTCCCTCAGTTTGCCAACCACGAGTGGCCATGGATGGCAGACATATGCGATGTACTGCGTATCTTTGAGGAGTCCACCAAGAAGGTCAGCAGTGAGGACGCTATAGTGAGCGTAACCATCCCGCTCCTATGCGTTCTTAAAGAATCGCTCATCGCAATAAGGGAGAACGCATTGCACGCAGAGGAGACGGGGGTAGGAGGAGACGCAACGGAGCTACACAGTCAGACCACACTTTTGTCTGCTTCACGGTGGCAGTTGCAGGAGGAGGAGGATGAGGAGGAGGAGGACGACGTGGAGGTGGCTGTGGAAGAGGAGGAGGATGCTGGCGGCGAGGGTAGCAGTCAGGCTGTGTGCATCCCATTAGTTCAGCGCGGATGGGGCGGAGAGGAGGCGGAAGAGGAAGAGGAGGAAATGGCAAGTGATCCTTCTGGTGGGGGCAGTGACGTCATGCCTATTCAGAGTCTGGCACACATGGCTGACTTCATGCTGGGCTGCTTTTCCCGGGACACACGTGTTGTCCGGATAGTGGAGAACAAACTGTACTGGGTCTTCGCACTCCTGGACCCCCGGTATAAAGATAACGTCTCCTCTTTTATTCCGGTAGAGGAGAGGACGAATCGATTGCTGGAATACCAGAGGGAACTCGTGCAGAACATGATGGAGATTTTCCCACCCACCATCGCTGGCGGCAGAGAGGAGAGGGTCTCCCAGAGTCCCACAACATCGATCAGGCCCACAGCCACCAGGGGAACACTCTCCAAGGTGTGGGACACGTTCATGGCACCCCCTCGTGCAACTTCCATCACTGCGGGGCCCGCTATCAGCAGGAGGGACAAGTATCGGCGGATGTTGCGGGAGTACCTGGCAGACCGTACCCCTGTCCTCCCCGATCCCTCGGCGTCCTACACTTACTGGGTCTCCAAGTTGGACACGTGGCTGGAACTGTCCCTGTACGCCTTGGAGGTGCTTGCCTGCCCTGCCGCCAGCGTGCTATCAGAAAGGGTGTTCAGCGCAGCCGGGGGCATTATAACCGATAAGCGCAGCCGCCTGTCAACCGCTAATCAAAATGAACAGCAAGTGGATTGACCCGGACTTTGCTTCTCCAACCGTGGAAAGCAGCCAAAAGTGAAGTGCCATCTGTATGAAGTGCCATTTCCTCCTCCACCTCCTCCTCCTTTACCGCCTTAGAATTGCTCCGTAAAAAAAAAAAAAAAAAAAATATTTATGGCTCACCTCTTGGGCCTACAAACAATTTTTAAGAGGTCTCACCTATTGGGCCTCCACATAATTTTTAAGAGGTCTCACCTCTTGGGCCTACAAACAATTTTTCTCATGCCTCACCTCTTGGGCCTACAAACAATTTTTAAGAGGTCTCACCTCTTGGGCCTCCACATAATTTTTAAGAGGTTTCACCTCTTGGGCCTCCACATCATTTTTAAGAGGTCTCACCTCTTGGGCCTACAAACAATTTTTAAGAAGTCTCACTTCTTGGGCCTACAAACAATTTTTCTCATGCCTCACCTCTTGGGCCTACAAACAATTTTTAAGAGGTCTCACCTCTTGGGCCTCCACATAATTTTTAAGAGGTTTCACCTCTTGGGCCTCCACATAATTTTTAAGAGGTCTCACCTCTTGGGCCTACAAACAATTTTAAGAGGTCTCACCTCTTGGGCCTACAAACAATTTTTCTCATGCTCACCTCTTCGGCCTACAAAACAATTTTTAAGAGGTCTCACCTCTTGGGCCTACAAACAATTTTTATTATGGCTCACCTCTTGGGCCTTAATACAATTGTTAAGAGGTCTCACCTCTTGGGCCTACAAACTATTTTTAAGAGGTCTCACCTATTGGGCCTCCACATAATTTTTAAGAGGTCTCACCTCTTGGGCCTACAAACAATTTTTCTCATGCCTCACCTCTTGGGCCTACAAACAATTTTTAAGAGGTCTCACCTCTTGGGCCTCCACATAATTTTAAGAGGTTTCACCTCTTGGGCCTCCACATCATTTTTAAGAGGTCTCACCTCTTGGGCCTACAAACAATTTTAAGAAGTCTCACTTCTTGGGCCTACAAACAATTTTTCTCATGCCTCACCTCTTGGGCCTACAAACAATTTTTAAGAGGTCTCACCTCTTGGGCCTCCACATAATTTTTAAGAGGTTTCACCTCTTGGGCCTCCACATAATTTTTAAGAGGTCTCACCTCTTGGGCCTACAAACAATTTTTAAGAGGTCTCACCTCTTGGGCCTACAAACAATTTTTCTCATGCCTCACCTCTTCGGCCTACAAACAATTTTTAAGAGGTCTCACCTCTTGGGCCTACAAACAATTTTTATTATGGCTCACCTCTTGGGCCTTAATACAATTGTTAAGAGGTCTCACCTCTTGGGCCTACAAACTATTTTTAAGAGGTCTCACCTCTTGGGCCTACAAACAATTTTTATTATGGCTCACCTCTTGGGCCTTAATACAATTTTTAAGAGGTCTCACCTCTTTGTCCTCCACTTAATTTTTTCGAGGGCTCACCTCTTGGGCCTCCACATAATTTTTTCGAGGGCTCACCTCTTGGGCCTCCATATAATTTTTTCGAGGGCTCACCTCAAGCTAACTTTGCGCACTCATTAAAATATTTTCACAACAAGGACCTAAGAGCCCTCGATGGGAGAGCTTTGTGTGGGGGCCTGTTATAGGGAAGAGATGCGGCCCTGCGGGCTCTAGCCTGCCTTCTCCATGAGCCTCTGGCCAGCCCACGGCCTCTTCCTGCCTTTTGCGGTCCTACGCATCCCTCAACATCCCCACTGCTTTACCTGCTAGACATGACACTGGGCCAGGTCGGGTCACTGACTTCGTCATACTCAACCACCTCCTCTTACACTGCCTCACTTTGCTCCAACAGCCTCCCTTGCTGGCAACTGTGTCTCATCATTGTCCCTAATCATTTTACACTTTAGTGCCCGTTCCACACCACCATCAGCTAGAGATGGAGCTTGCTCCAGTGTTTGGGCATCAGAACAAACAAAATCCTCAGATAGCTCCTGCGATTCTTGCATGGGTGGGAACACTGGGTTGATAACATTGGGCAGGGTGGGAGGAAGGAGGGTCAGAGTGAGGTCCCTGCAGTTTCTGCAGGCTATCGACGAGACTGGACTTTGTGGACTTGACTGAGTGGTGGACAGATTTAAAAGGAGAATCTAGAAGGAGAAGGAGGGGTTTGCCGAGCTGTCTGTAAGGGTTGCGGAAATCCAGACAGAACCAAGGCCCAAAACTTGGGTGGGGGTAGCAGGTTTGCCCGTCCCCGCCTCCACAACATTAACCCAGTGTGCCATCAGGGAGATGTAGCATCCCCGGCCTCAAACCAAAGTGTTGGTGGTCAAATGGCCTTTTGCAGTAACCGTGTTACTCGGGCGTGGATGATGTTTTGGGACATGTGCCTGGGCAAGGCAGGGATGGCACAGAGGGAAAAATAGTGATGGCTTGATTGCTTTCCCCCTTGCCTATGCCATCTGTGGTTGTCATAGGCAACGTGATTTTAAGGGGTGCAGAATTTTATCTTCTTTTTTGTCTAGTTTGGCTTGGGGTCCATGGCAATGTAGAGGAAAGAAGGTTTCCTTGTATGGTCTCACTTTACAGAGAGGTTACATTGTCTTTGGAGTGTATTGTTGAGAGGCTGTGATAGTGGCGTAATAGTGCGACTTGGGCGCGTTATATGCACCCAGACATGCTTCCCCTGCTGTCCCAGTTGCATTCCAGCAGTGTTGGCATCCTTTTCTGAGGTTTCAGGGTGGACTTGGTGACCTCCAAGTGGTCGAATTGAGATTTCCAAGTGGCGAGCATTTTTTTCCCATAGACTTTAATGGGATTCGATATTCGGTCGAATAGTCGAATTTCGCGGTCTATTCGAATCGAATTTCGAACTTTCGAATATTTCACTACTCGCTCATCTCTAGTAATAAAAACTCCACAATAAGTTTCTTTTGACTGTTTTCCCTAGCAGATATGGTCCCCTAGCATGGTCAAAACTGTTGAGAGATTCCCTTTAAAGCTGACAAGAAAAATATTATAGTTGCCAACCAACAATCATTTAGAAAATAACTTAACAACTCCATAAATATACCTATGTAGCTTTGCTGAATTTGCATGCTTATGGAGACAGAAACATAAAAAAAATTTAAATCCCCCAATCAGAGGATAATCGAGGGGCATTTACTCAATAAAGAGTTGTTGGATCTCAATGTAATCCATGGCATCCACCAATAAAAATGTATATCTCTTTTGTCCTGAGAAGAGAAAAAATTTGGAATGTACAGTTCATAATTAGTAGAGGAAGTTTCCCCATGATGATAGTCTTAGATCATAAAATACTTTTTTCATATCTGCACATGAAGAACATATTGCATCAAATGGATCCCAGTTGCTAACGGTAACAGTATTACTTCTAATAGCCTGGTCCACATCCCCGCGATTCTGTATTTTATGGTATTTGGAATATTTAAACATAGTATTTGTTGGGCAATTTTGTGTATAAAACGGTGGGTTGCATTGTGGAATTTTATCGCCCTTGAAGAAACCATCTGTTGTGATTGTTGTTACTGTTGGGATTGAAAGGAAACTAACCATGCTATGGCAGCTCATGCAGTTATTATCCGCAGAATGGTTCAATTTAATGCAAAGTGTTCTTGATGTGTATCTATATGAAAAAAATATTTGGTGATCTAAGGCTTTGCTTATACAGGATTGTCCTCTGTGAACTGTGCATTCCTAATTTACTTTGTATAGTTTATACTGCTTTGCAATGCATGTGGCTCATATACTAATCCATGCTGACTCAAATTGTCCACTATCTTTATCCTACTTGCACTACTCTTGATAATCCTTACCAAGCTGAATAACTATGAGACTTCTCTTGCTACCAGAAATCAACTGCTCCACTCGGTTTTCCTGCCCCTGTTCCTCCAAGAATAGTCCTAGGACCAAAGTACTTAGATTTAACACCTTGCCGACCTAGGACGAGAATGCTCGTCCTAATATGGCGTTACTTAACGCCCTAGGATGAGCATTCTCGTCCTAGGGTTAAGGTGCTGCTGCTGCCGCAATCTGCAGCCGGGCCTCTGCTGTATCCGCCAGCACCGGTGATTACACCGATGCTGGCGGATTAACCCCTTGTATGCCCGCGGCATACAAGGCAATTGCGCCAGCTTTTTAAAGCCATCGGGTCCCCGTGAGGCGGTGGGGGGGGGCCCGATGGTTGAGATGGAAGCCCCAGAGGCATCGGGACTCCCACAGTGTGAGACGCTGACAGTTGAATGCAGCACAATACAGATGTATTGTGCTGCATTCAATCAGGGATCAGACCCTGAAATATTAAAGTCCCTTACTGGGACATAAGTGAAATGTTAAAAAAAAAGTTAAATAAAAGTGTTTTAACAAAAAAAAAATAAAATAAAGCTTCAATAAAAAAAAACCCCTTCCCCATAAAGAAACACATAAAAATAGAAAAAAAAATACACATATTAGGTATCACCATGTCCGTAAAAACCTGCTTTATTAAAATATCACATGATCCAGCCCACCCCGGTCAACACCGTAAAAAAAAAAAATAAAAACTGTCTAAAAAAAGTCATTTTTTGTCACATTTCATCACAAAAAATGTAATACCATGCGATCAAAAAAGTGTATGCCCCCAAAAATAGTACCAATCTAACCGTCATCTCATCCCGCAAAAAATGAGCCCCTACCCGAGTCAATCGCCCAAAAAATAAAAAAACTACAGCTCTCTGACTATGGAGACCCTAAAACATGTTTTTTTTTTGTTTCAAAAATGATATTATTGTGTAACACTTAAAAAATAAAAATAAGTATACATGTTAGGTATCGCCACGTCCGTAAACACCTGCTCTACAAAAATATAGCATGATCTCTCCCCTCAGTTGAACACTGTAAAAAATAAAAAATAAAAACTGTCTAAAAAAAGCCATTTTTTGTCACATTTCATGACAAAAAATGTAATACCAAGCGATCAAAAAAGCGTATGCCCCCAAAAATAGTACCAATGTAATTGTCATCTCATCCCGCAAAAAATGAGCCCTTACCTGAGACAATCGCCCAAAAAATAAAAAAACTACAGCTCTCTAACTATGGAGACACTAAAACATGATTTTTTTGTTTCAAAAAGGATATTATTGTGTAAAACTTAAATAAATAAAAATAAGTATGCATGTTAGGTATCGCCACGTCCGTAAAAATCTGCTCTACAAAAATATTGCATGATCTCTCCACTCAGGTGAACACTGTAAAAAATAAAAACTGTCTAAAAAAAGCCAATTTTTTGTCACATTTCATGAATCAATGAATGAATTTCATTCAATCAAAAAAGCGGATGCCCCCAAAAATAGTACCAATCTAATCAAATCAAAGCAAAAAATGAGCCCCTACCTGAGACAATCGCCCCCCCAAAAAAAAAAAAATTACAGCTCTCTGACTATGGAGACACTAAAATGTGATTTTTTTTGTGCTTCAAAAATATTGTGTAAAACTTAAATAAATAAAAAAAAGTATACACATTAGATATTGCCGCGTCCGTAACGACCTGCTCTATAAAAATATCACACGATCTAACCTGTCAGATGAATGTTGTAAATAACAAAAAATAAAAACAATGCCAAAACTGCTAGTTTTTGTTACCTTGCCTTACAAAAAGTGTAATATAGAGCTACCAAAAATCGTATGTACCCTAAAATAGATCTAACAAAACTGCCAACTTATCCTGTAGTTTCCAAAATGGGGTTAGTTTTTTGGAGTTTCCTACTCTAGGGGTGCATCAAATGTGACATGGCAACTTAAACTTTTTCCAGTGAAATTTGCCCTGGCGTTCCTTTCCTTCTGCGCCCTGCCGTGTGCCTGTACAGCAGTTTACGATGACAAATGGGGCATTTCTGTAAACTACAGAATCAGGGTAATAATTACTGAGTTTTGTTTGGCAGTTAACCCTTGCTTTATTCTCAGAATAAAAGGATTCATATGGAAAATCTGCAAAAAAAGTGAAATTCGGAAATTTTGGCTACATTTTCCTTTAATTCTTGTGGACCACCTAAAGGGTTAATAACGTTTGTAAAATCAGTTTTGAATACCTTTAGGGGTGTAGTTTCTAAAATGGGGTCATTTTTGGGTGGTTTCTATGATGGAAGCCTCACAAAGTGACTTCAAACCTGAACTGGTCCTTAAAAAGCGGGTTTTGGAAATTTTGTGAAAAATTTCAAGATTTGCTTCTAAATTTCTAAGCCTTCTAACGTCCCAAAAAAATAAAATGTAATTTTCAAAGTGATCCAAACCTGAAGTAGACACATGGGGAATGTAAAGTCATAACTATTTTTGGAGGTATTACTATGTATTTTAAAAGTAGAGAAATTGACATTTGGAAATTTGCAAATTTTTCTAAATTTTTGGTAAATTTGGTATTTTTTTTATAAATAAGAATGAAATATTTTGACTCAAATTTACCACTGTCATGAAGTACAATATATGACGAGAAAACAATCTCAGAATGGCCTGGATAAGTAAAAGCGTTCTAAAGTTATCACCACATAAAGTGAGACATGTCAGATTTGCTAAAAATGGCCTGGTCCTTAAGGTGAAAAATGGCTGGGTCCTTAAGGTGTTAATGCAGGTAAAGGTAAAAACAGGTTCCAGGATACACATAGACTTCTAAAGAGAGTCTTCAATCCTCAGTTCTACTGAGAACTGAAGACAATTTAGGTAGGAAAGTTAATGGACAGTGATAAGGCTTATGTCTTTAGTCGTGAACTAGGGTAGTGACAAAAGGCAGGCTTGAAGCTTCTGTTTTACACACAGGCGTATTAAGCACTTGCTGGAACCTAAAGACTGAAAACAGACTTTTCCTAGCAACACTCAGTTATAGGTTTACACCCTGTTTTCTAGTACAAAGAAACATCTTTCCCTAATAAAATATATTATAAAAATGTTTAGCATACCTGTCCCAACACTGTATACAAAATAAACTCAAAAGACAGTTACATTTAGCATTTAATTACAATTAGCATTTTATAAACATAAATTCAGATTGCATACTGCATTAAATTATGCAGTTTATTATTGCATAAGGGTTATCTACCTACCTTCATGAGCTTAGTATATAAAACTTATCCATAATAGACATGTACAGTTGTTGCATATTTAGCATCATAGGGGTGCATATTTAATTTGAATTTGCATTGGGAGGAGGGAGGGCAGTGGGAAAGTGTTTTATATAATTTTTTTCCTCAAAAAGCTTGGCTCTTAATTTTGAAACAAGAAAAAGTGCAATAAAAATGGTACCAGGATCAAGCACTGTGTTCAATATATACAGCACCAGAACCAAGCTTAGTACTTACATCAATCAGTATATAAGTACCATATTAAAATCAAAGCACAGTAGAACTAAGAGTTATGAACTCACGGTTCAACACTCATAATATCTAGCTCCAAATATGCCCTAAACAATGGTAAGGGTATTCTGGGAGGTGTTATTTTCAATTTCAAAGGGTAAGGACACCAGGTTAAATAGTAACCTAATTGTAACTTAAATTTATGTTCACAAATGCCAGAAGGCATGTGAATAATACAGAGGATAAATGGGAGAGCTTTAAATCTATTTAGCAAAATTTATCCCTACAGGAAACAAATATAAGCAGTACAGATGAGCGAACATGCTTGTCCGAGCTTGATGCTCGTTCGAGTATTAGGGTATTCGCATATGCTCGCTACTCTGACGATCGCGATCCTCGAGGAAATGGCAACTTCCTCTTCCTGCATGTTAGCCGCCTTTTCTCAGCCAATCAACATGCAGGAGAGTCTTTGGTACCTCCTAGCATCACGTGGGGCCCCTACAAGTCGATAGCAGGGATTGCTGGCCAGATCAGATGACCTGGGAATATAAGAATCTGGTCCCGCGCTGCTCGCGTCATACGCCGTCTGCATGAGATTAGGGATAGAGCTGCTGTCTGTCAGGGAGAGTGTTAGGGCCTGAATTTAGTTGTTGGTTAGGCAGGAATCACCCACAAAGAACCCAACAGCCCTTCTAAGGGCTACAAGAACCTTTTTTTTTCTGGTCTCCTCCAGGCTGCTGGCTGGGACTTGTAGTGCAGCTACCGCCATCTTGGCTGCACACTGTACACAGTGACTGGTGGCAGAAGGGACAGCACGTAGTCCACACAGACCCAAAATAAATTACCCAAAGTACTCATTTTTGCTGCTGCTGTACCTTGGCTTGCTGAGATCTGTAGTGCAGTCTAGGGAATACGTTTTTCTGTCATTTCAATACACTACAGTCCAGTGAACAATTATGTAGTGTACTGTACAGTAGCGTCAGTCTAGGGAATACGATTTTCTGTCATTTCTATACACTACAGTCCAGTGAACAATTATGTAGTGTACTGTACAGTAGCGTCAGTCTAGGGAATACGTTTTTCTGTCATTTCTATACACTACAGTCCAGTGAACAATTATGTAGTGTGCTGTACAGTAGCGTCAATCTAGGGAATACGTTTTTCTGTCATTTCTATACACTACAGTCCAGTGAACAATTATGTAGTGTGCTGTACAGTAGCGCCAGTCTAGGAAATACGTTTTTTTTAATATATTCTACAGTGCAGTAAAAAATTGAGTGGTTTGCGGTGCAATAGCCGCCGTCTAAAGACTACGTTTTTCCTCTCAGTCATATAAACTACTGTGCAGTGCGAAATTGTGTTGTGTGCTGCACACTAGCAGGAGTGTATAAAATATATGTTTTTCCTCTCAGTTATACATTATACAGTGCAGTGAAAAATTTCTGTCGTGTGCTGCACACTAGCCGGAGTGTAGAAAATATACGTTTTTCCTCTCAGTTATAGATTATACAGTGCAGTGAAAGATTCTGTCGTGTGCTGCACACTAGCCGAAGTGTAGAAAATATAAGTTTTTCCTCTCAGTTATATATTATACAGTGCAGTGAAAAATTCTGTCGTGTGCTGCACACTAGCCGGAGTGTAGAAAATATACGCTTTTCCTCTCAGTTATATATTATACGAGGCAGTGAAAAATTTCTGTTGTGTGCTGCACACTAGTCGGAGTGTAGAAAATATAAGTTTTTCCTCTCAGTTATATATACTACAGTGCAGTGCGAAATTGTGTCGTGTGCTGCACAGAGCCGGAGTGTATAAAATATACGTTTTTCCTCTCACTTATATATTATACAGGGCAGTGAAAAATTTCTGTTGTGTGCTGCACACTAGCCGGAGTGTAGAAAATATAAGTTTTTCCTCTTAGTTATATATTATACAGTACAGTGAAAAATTCTGTTGTGTGCTGCACACTAGCCGGAGTGTAGAAAATATACGTTTTTCCTCTCAGTTATATATTATACAGTGCAGTGAAAAATTCTGTTGTGTGCTGCACAGTAGCCGGAGTGTAGAAAATATACGTTTTTCCTCTCAGTTATATATCATACATTGCAGTGAAAAATTGAGTGGTTTGCGGTACAATAGCTGCCGTCTAAAGACTACGTTTATTCTCTGAGTTATATATCATACAGTGCAGTGAACATACAAAATGTTGAACCCAAGGGCTAAGGGTTGAGGACGAGGGCGTGGACGTGGGCATTCAAGTAGTGTAGGGGGCAGAGGCCGTGGTCCTGGGCAGGTTGACACAGTACATGTTGATGAGGGAGCAGTGGAACGCCGCAGAGTTTCGCTCCCTAGCTTCATCTTGCAACTTACTGGTTCACGTGGTACACCACTATTGAAACCACAACAGTGCAAACAGGTGATGACGTGGATAGCGGACAATGCGTCCAGTAATTTATCCACCACCCAGTCTTCCACGCAGTCCACCCACGCTAGCCAAAGGAGTAGACCTCTGTCTCCTCCAGCTCAACCTCCTTCCCCCCAGCCTGCTTTCCACACGGAAAGTATGGATTCAGATCAGGCATACTCACAGGAACTCTTTTCAGGACCCTACCCAGAGACACAAACCACTGCTCAAGAGCAACCTGAGCAGTTGCTCTGTCCCGATGCCCAAAATTTTTAACTTTCACAGTCTGTGGGTGATGAGAGTGTGGACTTAGTGCAAATAGTGTGTGAAGAGGTGTCGGATGATGATGATGATGATGATGAGACACGGTTGTCAGACAGTGACGTTGTTGTCAGGGCAGTAAGTCTGAGGGGGGAGCAGAGTGAGGAATCGGACGAAGAGCTGGAGGATGATGAGGTGACTGACCTGAGCTGGGTTGGTAATCCAACTCAAGACAGTGCTTCTGAGGGGGAGGCAAGTGCAGCACCAGAACAGGTTGGAAGAGTCAGTGGGGTGGCCAGAGGGAGAAGCAGGGCCAGAGCAGGTAGATCAGCAACTGTTTCATGGAGTCAAGCTCCCGTGCCGAGGCCTAGATGTTCGCAAGTCTGGAGGTTTTTTAAAGAAAGTGAGGATGACCGACGGACTGTGGTGTGAAACCTGTGCCACACCAGGATCAGCAGGGGAGCCACCACAACCAGCCTAACCACTACCAGCATGTGAAGGCATATGAGTGCTAAACACCCGACTCAGTGGAACCAAGGCCGTTCACCTCCTGCGGGTCACACCACTGCCCCTTCCCCTGTGTCACATGCTGGCTCGGCGAGTCAA
>ONZH01015055.1:0-22964 GCA_900303285.1 Rhinella marina | reverse complement strand
GGGACCGAATACCGAGGGGCAGCCACCGCCATAAGATTGCAAAAGGCCTGGTCCTCTACCAGCCTATAGGGCAGCATCTCAGGCTCAGCAATTTGGAGATGTGGACGTTGAGGGCTTGGGCACGTGGGTGGGTGGAACTGTATTTCCTCTTGCGCTCCAGCGTCTGCTATAAAGACATTTGAACTGCGCTGGGACACATTGGTGGACGCTGTGGAGGATCGTGGAGGCGAAGGTGTGGTTTTTTCCGGCGAGGCGCTCGGCCGGGGTCCTGGGCAGGGGGTTGACTAGCAGAGGTAGCGAGTGACACAGGGGAAGGAGCAGTGTTTGACCCGCAGAAGGTGGTGAACGGCCTTGGTTCCATTGAGTGGGGGTGTTTAGCACTCATATGCCTGCGCATGCTGGTGTTGTTTTAGGCTAGTAGTGGTGGCACCCCTGCTGATCCTGGGTGGCACAGGTTGCACACCACAGTCCGTCGGTCATCCTCACTTTCTTTAAAAGAACCTCCAGACTTGCGAACATCTTGGCCTCGCCACGGGAACTTCACTACAGGAAACAGTTGCTGCTGATGCACCAGCTCTGGCCTGCTTCTCCCTATGGCCACACCACTGTCTCTTCCAACCTGTTCTGGTGCAGCACTCGCCTCCGCCTCAGAAGCACTGTCTTCACTCGGCTTATCAACCCAGCTTGGGTCAGTCACCTCGTCATCCTCCGATTCCTCAGTCTGCTCCCCCCTCGGACTTCCTGCCCTGACAACAACTTCACCACTGTCTGACAACCGTGTCTCCTCATCGTCCGACACCTCTTTACACACTTCTTCCACTAAGTCAACATTGTCATCATCTCACCCACAGACTGCGACAGTTGGAAAACTTGGGCATCGGGAAAGAGGTAGCAGCCACCTACATGGTTTGTGACTCTGGGAAGGGTCCAGAAAACAGTTCCTCAGAGTATGCCGGATCGCATTCCAAATTTTCCTGGGAGGGGGCAGACTGGGGGGAAGGAGGTTGAGGTGGAGGAGCCAGAGGAGTTCTCCCTTGGGTAACGTGGGTGGACTGCGTGGAAGACTGACTGGTGGACAAATTACTTGAAGCATTGTCCGCAATCCACGACATCACCTGTTGTGGTTTCAACAGTCCTCTACCACGTGTCCCTGTAAGTTGAGACATGAAGCTAGGGAGTGTAGCTCTGTGGCGCTCCCCTGCTCCCTCATCAGCAGGTACTGTCTCACCCTGCCCAGGACCATGGCCTCTGCCCCCTGCAGTAATTGAATGCCCACGTCCTCGACCCTTCGCCCCTGGGGTTCAACATTTTCTGTATATAATTGTATTATATGTACAAAAAAAAATGGGCCTGCTGTACTGAAACCTACAAACTTGTTCAGTATGAACAAGTTAATATATAGGTGGATAAGTTAGAGCAAAATTACGTATGTTATTACGTACCGTGCAGTATGGAGCAATTACACAAACTATTAGATTAGGCAGACTTGGTCTGCTTAATTGCAACCCAGACAAATGTCGCACAGAGATTTTTGTAATGTAGCTGTATCAGTGAGAGCAAAAGACCTTTTTTAATTACGTGACGTGCAGAATGTGTCACCTGGCGGGAAAATACGGATTGTGCTTTGTATATAGGTGGATAAGTTAGAGCAAAATTACGTATGTTATTACGTACCGTGCAGTATGGAGCAATTACACTGAAACTATTAGATTATGCAGACTTGGTCTGCTTAAGTGCAACCCAGACAAATATTGCACAGAGATTTTTGTAATGTAGCTGTATCAGTGAGAGCAAAAGACCTTTTTTAATTACGTGACGTGCAGAATGTGTCACCTGGCGGGAAAATACGGATTGTGGTTTGTGGTGACTGGACTGCTGAACTGTGACACACAGAATGGTTCCACATAGCTGTATGAAATGAATTTGTATCACTGAGATAAAACAACAAAAAACTATTTTTTTTATTTATTTTTTTTTATATATATTTTTTTTAACGTGACGTGCAGAAAATATCAGAGAGCAAACTCAGCCCCTGCTGACTGTGGCTATTTTGACTGCAACCCAGACTAATGTCGCACAGAGATTTTTCTAATGTAGCTGTATCAGTAAAAGCAAAAGACCGTATTTGATTACGTGACGTACAGTATGGGTCACCTGGACAGAAAATACGGATTGTGGTTTGTGGTGAGTGGACAGCTGAACAGTGACACACAGAATGGTTCCACACTGCTGTATGAAATGGATTTGTATCACTGAGATAAAACAATTAAAAAAAAAAAAATTGTTATATATGGCGATAGCTGCACTACTAGTGCCAGCCAGCCCAGAGACAAAAAAAAAGTGTCTTGTAGCCCTTAGAAGGGCTGTTGGGTTCTTTTGAGATCACTCCTGCCTAACAGAGAACTAAATCCAGGCCCTAACACTCTCCATGAAACGCAGCAGATCTGTCCCTAACGACATCCAGACAGCATCTGAGCCGAGCACCGCGGGCAGTCACTAGTATATTCCAGGGTCACCTGATCAGGCCAGCCAACCCCTGCTATCGACATGTAAGGGCCCCATGTGATGCTGGGCGTACCGCAGAGTCTCCTGGCTTGTGATTGGCTGAGTTTATAGGCGCCAAAAATTCAAGATGCGGAAGATGCCATTTCCTCGAGCATGGCGAGATGCTCGTCTGAGCATCGAGCACTTACGAGTACCATAATGCTCGAACGAGCACCAAGCTCGGACGAGCATGCTAGCTCATCTCTACATATAACGTTTTACAAATATAATTTGTCTTGTTTTTGTCAAATATGGTTATTAAAAGTAATGAGGTGCCCATGAGGTATGCGGTTTGGTGAAAGCTAAATCACGAACATTAACGTTGAAATTAATAAGGACTTTCATATTATATAAGTACTAGTGATGAGCGAATCGAAGCAGCAATATTCGTGATTCGCACGAATATTGCCCGCTTCGGCTCGGCATCCCGAGGCAGCGCGGATTCGTGATTATTCGTGCGTCACTGCAAGTTTGAAATGCCCGATTTTTTCAGCCAATCAGCATCAAAGGGAAGCCTGTGGGAACACCTGCTGTGATGTAACAGCCCCTATACCTCCCCAGCAGTGATTGGCTGGCAGTGACATGTGACCTAAATTTACATAAGGTAGGGACCTGCACAGTGTCGGACTGGCTCACGAGATGCCGACCTGAGGTCTGATGGGGGCATGAGACGCCGACCTGAGGTCTGATGGGGGCACGAGACGCCGACCTGAGGTTTGATGGGTGCACGAGACGCTGACCTGAGGTCTGATGGGGGCACATTGTGTTGATCTGAGGTCTGATGGGGGCACAAGACGCTGACCTGAGGTCTGATGGGGGCACAAGACGCTGACCTGAGGTCTGATGGGGGCACAAGACGCTGACCTGAGGTCTGATGGAGGCACAAGACGCTGACCTGAGCTCTGATGGGGGCACATTGTGTTGATCTGAGGTTCTGATGGGGGCACCAGATGCTGATCTGAGGTCTGATGGGGGCACAAGACGCTGACCTGAGGTCTGATGGGGGAACAAGACGCTGATTTGAGGTCTGATGGGGCACAGCCTCAGAGGCATCTCTACATGCTGCCCCTGGTGTTTCCTATCCATTTCCAAGGTGTTTCCATCTTTTTCTGAGGCTTTCATATGTTGGGGCAAACTTGACTGTGCAGAACCTTTGGCCTCTGCAAAAATATTCGGGTCTCCCATAGACTTTAATGGGATTCGTGATTCGGCTCGATCCCAAGAATCCCGCGGAAAATTCGGGCCGAATACCGAATCCCCGAATCTTTTAGGATTCGCTCAACTCTAATAAGTACACATAAAGCTGACCAAAAGTCTCTGTACATGATCTCTGCATAGTGACACTGTCCAAGGCACCATGATGCTTAGTTCTTCTAATGGAATCATGCAGAGGACCAACTCTCTGATCAACAGTATACTGTTACAGTAGGCTATTTAGCCAGGAGAAAAGGTGTAATAAGTATATGATTATAAAGGCTAACATACATCCATAGTATTTTGATTTGAATATACAACTTATATGACACCAGTGTTTGTATATATATATATCCCAAAAATTTGGCGGCATTGTGACAAATACCTATTATATAATATGGGCAGCATGGTGGCTAGCACTGTTGCCTTGCAGTGCTAGGGTCTTGAGTTCGAATCCTACCAAGGACAACATCTACATGGAGTTTGTATATTCTACTTGTGTTTGTGTGGGTTTCCTCCCACACTCCAAAGACATACCGATAGGGAACTTAGATTTTGAGCCCCATTGGGGACAGAGTGATGCTAATGTCTGTAAAGCACTGTGGAATACAGCACTGCTATATAAGTGGGAATAATAAATAAATATAAAATAAAAGATATCAAGACTTCATAGTAAGCCAAACATAAATAAAAATATTAAGACAAGCAGAAATTAAATATACGAAAGATCACTAGTAAATGGACGATGACCTTGAGCAGAGTGCCCTCCCACATCCCCCAGTAACTCATATGCGTTGGATGGCCCAGGAAAAGCTGGGCACCCATAGTAATCACAGTCCTGTGAAAACAGGCTGTGACCAGGTTGGGGTGTAGCTTTGAGACTCATACACTAATCACAAAAAGTTAGGAATATTTGGCTTTCAGGTGAAATGTATGGAAAATGTAAAAAATTCATGCTACAGTGATATTATATAATGAAAGTAGGGCATTTAAGTAGAAGCATGCAATAGTGCTTTCCTCATCTCATAAAATGTATTGAAACAAAAGCCAACAACAGTGGTGGGTATACCTTGACAAAAAAATGTCAATGTCACAATAACTTGTAATGTGGCCTTGAGCATCAATTACAGCTTGACAACAATGTCTCAAGCTGTTCACAAGTCAACTTATTGTCTGCTGAGACTTCAGTTGAAGCAGGGAAGCCTGTCTGCAGGAAGGATCGAAGGGTGAGTATTATATCCTCCTTTCAGAGCCTCAACTGCCACCATTGAGAACAGGGATCATTACAAAAACACTCTACTGTACCAACACTGTACGTTGGCAACCCCATGCACTGCCATTGCAGTACATGCAGTTGCCAGTGCACACTGCAACCAATTAATTTGGTATCATTAGGTACATTGGTAACCCCATGCAATGACATTGCAGTGCATGCAGTTGCCATTGCACACAGTAACTTATTAAATTGGGATCATTGGGTATGTTGGCAACCCCATGCACTGAGATTGCAGTGCATGCAGTTGCCATTGCCCACTGCCACCAATGAAATTGGGATCATTAGATATTTTGGCAACCCCATGCACTGACATCACAATGCATAAAGTTGCCATTGCACACAGACACAGATGATATGGGCACCATGAGGTACGGTGGCAACCCCATGCATTGCCATTAAAGATTAACGTTTTCCCATGTTTTTCGCTGGATTTTCCCCAAAAAATTGATTGGACTTTAATTTATTCCTGGTAAAGCACGTTAAAAATCAGCTATTTCCCAGCTGCAGAGAACCGGTGTATCAGTGTACAACACTGTTGGTAGTCCTGTTAGTCTGCTGTGGTAGTGAAACAGTTACTGTGCATCAGTATGAAAGGCAGTTAACAGACATCATTCTTAGGATCACACTTCACTTATTTGATCAGTTATGGAGCCAAAGGTGATCAAATAACTCAAGTGTGAACTCAGCCTTAAAGGTCAATGTTAGCATCAGGTATAAAGAACCATGCAGTGGCCCAAGACTGTACTATAGAGTGAAAGAACTCTTTTTACACTGTCTTCAGCTGATTCCACATAGGAGTGGATCCTAAACAGAGATGACACGTGATTGGAAAGTTTGCTCGTCGTCTGTGTTTTGAACCCACTCCTGCTTTTGGCTTCCAAATCGTGAGCATATCCTGATGTAAAATAGGAACCGTGTGATACAGGCCTTACGGGTGCTCCAAAGACAGGATTCGGAGTGTTTTTCATTTTTCCGTCCTTCTGACAGATCAGAAGAATGGTCAAATAAATAATGATGCCAACAAGGCCAAACGGGGACACTAGAGTGGTGAGAGTGGCAACTGCATGAGGAGTCAACATAGTTGCCCAGTCACAGAGTGGTGAGGTGCAACCACATGAGCCACAAGACTGTGGCTCAGTCACAGAGTGGGGAGGTGGGAGGCAACAGCAGTGGCAGTAACAGCGCATGATGGTAGGTGGCAGTAAGAGAAGATGGCGGCAGAGGCAACAGGTGTGTGGCATCAGGCGGGTGGCAGCACAGAGGCTAAAGAAGATGGCTAGGAGAAACGGGTCTTTTTTCACAAGGTTTGGTTGTGGGTAATCTGATGCATCAGGCACTGATATGTGGAAATCCTGGCTGATCCATGCCTGATTCATCTATACAAAGTTTAGTCTCTCAACATTTTGGGGTAACTAAGCCTCCGCTTCACTAAACACCCGATCTGATGCCATACTACTGACCGGGCAGGAAAACATGTCCAGTGCAAACTCAGCCAGATATGGCCACAAATCAAGTTTGTCTGCCCAGCAGGCCAGGGGATCTTCGATATGGGGTGGCAGGGTACAGTCCAAGTATGCCACCACCTGCTGGTTCAGGTTCTTGCTGCTGCTGGGTGGTTTCTTCAGTAGACGGGTGAAGAAAAGCGCTCATTAGAGACTCCAGACTTAGGTTGCTGCTGATGGAGCTGTTGCTGCTCCTGCCCCCACTCCACCAGTGAAGCGTGAGCACAGAGGGTGCTCTCCCTCCCCCCAGACAGACCTTCATGAGGATGGGCGATGGCGGCCAACTGACTACATAGGATGTCTCGATAGTAGTTGAGTTTATCCTACCTCTCAGTAGGTGGAAAAAAGGCCTCCATTTTGGACTGGTAGCAAGGGTATAACATGGTGGAGAGCCAGTATTCATCCCTCTGCCGAATGGTGATTGGTGAATGGTGAATACGGCTGTTACTACGCAAGAAACTCAGCATGCATCTGGCCATTTGTGCAAGGGACTCGGAGGGACTCCCTGCCTCAATCTCCACTGCATACTGCCATGGTGTTATCTGCCTGGCATTCCTCATCAGTGTCTCATCTTCCTGATGGTCCTCTCCTGTCACTTGTGCAGATAAACCACCCATTTCTGTATCCATTGTGCATGAATGTCCTCCTTCTCCAGTTCAGCCACCAAAGGGCTCAGGTGGCCATGAGATGTAAGCGCCACGTGTCCTGTCCCCTGGCCAGCCAGATTTATCAGCATCTGCTCCAGGATGTGAAGGAGTGTAATCATGCCATTTATCCCATAATTCTGGCGACTTCCAAATAAAGTGGCCTCCTCAAGGGTCAGGGCAAATGGCAGGTGTCAATCAGTAGCTGCCAATGGCAACATCGAAGTCACACAGGGGACTGCTGCTGTCCACCTGCATCATCAAGAAATCGTTTATGGCCGTGTTCTGCTCATATAGTCGGTCCATCAAGTGGAGGGTGGAAATGTCGCATATCAATCGATGTTGGGGAACGCTATTCTGCCTTTGCAGCTCAAGGAAGACATGTTTTGCAGTGTAAAAGTTGCTGAAGTGCGAGGAGACAGCCAGGATTCGATTTCTTGATGGAGGATGCTGAGCATTTCCTCCCCTGTATGACTGCATTTGCCCAGGCAAATTAGGTGCAGAACAGTGTGACACTGCTGTGCCCTGCACATGTGGTATGCTAGATGACCACTCCGAATTGTGCCTGCAGTGGATGCTGAGGACAAGATGGAGGATGAGGAGTCAGAGGAGGACATTGGCACAGGACCCACAACTTGAGATGGTGGAGGCAACAATGCTGTCACCTGGCCAAGTTGCTGGTTTAGCTGGGCAGGAACCACATTTACCCAGTGGTCAGTAAAGGACATATATTGTCCTTGACCGTAGTTAAAGCTCCACACGTTGGCGCTGCCGTGAATTTTAGCAGACACCGACAGGCTCACATTCTGTTTAACATATGTGTGCAGGGTTAGTACTGCCTTTTTGGAGAAGTAATGACAGCTTGGGACCCTCCACCTTGGCTCGGCACAAGCCATCAGTTCTCTAAAAGGTGCAGAGTCCATCACATGGGAAGGAAGGGACTGTAGTACCTGCAACTTGGCCAGGAGCACATTCAGCTTCTGCGCCGTTGGATGAGTGCACATATACTATTGTCTATTTGCAATCACCCCTGCAATTGATTGCTGAAAAGATGACTGATGGGCAGTAGAGGAATGAGGAGCGGGAACATCAGGACCAGTAGATGATGGGAAGTAAACACATCTCGCTTCTGATGAGGTGGTGGAGCCTTGACTGCTGGAGAAGGGGTGTAGGCCAGTGGGAGATGCAACGGTTTCTGCAACAGGCTGTACCACTACACTAGTGCCCCTGTTTTCCCATGCCACTTTGTGGTGACGCTGCATGAGTTGACGTAGGGCCATGGTGCCAACAGATTCTACAAACGGCCATGCTGACGTCCTCCAGCGCCTTTATCAAAAATTTCCACACCACCGAGTATGGCATTTTCACCCCACAAGTCCGTGCTCGCTGCCTGCTTCAAATGCCTTGGTGAACCCATGCACTGCTGGTTCTTTTCAGACAGGTAGGCTCCTGGATAGCAGACGGTCTAACCTAGGCACGTTTTGCTCCAGACCTCACACTACTGCCACCTTGCTGACTCATGGCCACGCTACCACCCTGCTGGCTCAGCCGCTGCATCACACGCAAGCTACCTTCTTCTCCTGATGATGATGAAGCTCTCTCATCACCCGGCTCCCACATGTGATTGGCTACATCATCATCCACTACTGTCTGCAGGTCACTGATGTTACCCTCAGCAGTTTCAGGACCGTGTGCCTGACCAATCGTAACTCCTGCTCCCATGTGCCTCTCATCATTGGTACTTGCCCTGGGCAGTAGCTGCTGACTGTCCTCAAAGAGTTCGCCCTCGCTGAAAAGCAGAGCAGAGCCGACAGCATACAAAACTTCCAGAGCAGAAGGAACAGAAAATAAGAGAGGCTGGTTGGGGCACAGAGCTTGTTCCTGGGCCATGCCAACTAAGTGTGGTGTCAGAGAAACCCACTGACTCCTGGCTGTGGGTGTCTGATGTCAGTTGAGATGATGTTGAAGACTGAGTCAACCATTCAAGGACATCTGGGTTGCTGGTCAAAACACGACTGCTGGATGACAAAGGTAGCTCTGGCCTGTCGCTGCAACTGCTAGTACCACGCCCCTGTTTCTGCTGCTACTTCCAGCTCCAGAAACATTTTGGCCACTGCCCATTCCCTTAGAAGGGTCTGGCACCTGTCTGTCAGATATACTTTACTGTACTGTAAACCCCCAAACTTTAATTCAAAACCCCCAAAACAGGGATTAATGGATTTACTTATGTATAAAAGAATGTGAACACCCCAAAATCTGTGGTATCAGGCCACAATTTCACCCCAATTACACAATTAAGGATTAACATATTTACTTATATATGAAAGAATGTGAACACCCTAAAATCCGTAGTATCAGGCCACAATTTAACCCCGGAGTTAAGTATGAATGGATGTACTTATATATAAAAGAACAAGAACATGAGAACCTTAAAATCTGTAGTATCAGGCTGCAATCTCACCCTAATTACACAATTAGGGATTAAAGGATTGAATTATGAATAAAAAGAACCTTAACACCCTAAAATCTGTACTATCAGGCCGCACTTTCACTCCCCAGAATCAAGCATGAATGGATGTACTTATTTATAAAAGAACATGAACACCCCTAAATCTGTAGTATCAGACCACAATTTCACCCCAATTAAACAATTAAGGAGGATTGAATTATGTATAGCAGAATGTGAACACCCTAAAATCGGTAGTATCAAGCTGCAATTTCAACTCAATGACACAATCAAGGATTAATGGAATTACTTAAGTATAAAAGAATGCGAAGAACCTAAAATCTGCAGTATTAGAACACTTTTTAACCCCAATTAGTGCATCAAGGTATAATAGAATAGATCCTATTAGCCAAGCTGTACACTGTTCATTTGGTCCCTGCCCATTCCCAATAGTGTGGATAATGCCTCACTATTATATCCCTATACTATCTTTAAGCTGGCCCTGAACTGCTCAATAGTAACATTTTGTGAATAAAGTCTTTCCTAATCACTGTCCCTAGTGCCTATAACATCTCTCCCTGCACTAAGTTCACTGGAGACCGGGCAGGATGATTTTTATAGGGCTGTGACATCACAGGGGCTGACTACCTGCTAATTGGCTGTCTGCATGGCATTATGGGTGATCTTGCATTCCCGGACTTCTTACTTCCTCTTTCTAACATGTGCAGCAGCCATGTCAACTTTGTGACTAATCAAATTTTTCCTGAAATTCGATGGGACTTTGATTCGCTCAACTCTAATTGCCATCACAGTGCATGCAGTTGCCATTGCACACTGCCACCAATGATATGGGCATCATGAGGTACAGTTGAAACCCCATGCATTGCCGTTGCAGAGCATGCAGTTTTCTTTACGTCCTAGAGGGGTGCTGATAAATCTGACTGGCGAGCGGACAGAAGAAGTGGCGCCTACATCTCATGGCCACCTGAGCCCTGTGAAGGCTGAACTGACAGAAGAGAAGGATGAGAACATAAATGCCAGGAATTCTATACACAACTAGGTGGTTTATCTGCCCAAGCGCCAGGAGAGGAGCATGAGGAGCTGGGGGGGGGGGTTAAGGAAGATGGCACAGATGACCCCAACAGACTGTGGCAGTATGCAGTGGAGATGGAGGCAGGGAAGTCCTTCCGAGTCCCTTGTTCAAATGACCAGATGCATGCTTGGTGATAATGCGGCTGTCACTACACAAGCAACTATTCGGCAGAGAGATGGCTACGGGCTCTCCATAATGTTAGACTCGTGCTACTGGTCTAAAATGAGGGCCTTTAATACACCTTTTGAGAGGGATGAAAAACTCACCTATTATCAAGACATTCTTTGTAGTCAGTTGGTCGCTGCCTAGGCGCCTCATCACCCACCCGCACAAAGGTCTAACTCTATGAGCTCATGATCCACTGCCATGACTGCTGGATAAGGATTGGGGGGGGGGGGCAGGAACAGCATCAGCTCCATCAGCAGCATCTTAAGTTTTGAGTCTTTGATTGTCACTTTTCTTCACCCACCAACTGAAGAAACCACTCAGCAGCAGGACACGAAGCAGAACCTGAACCAGCAGGTGGTGACATATTAGGACTACAACCTAGATGCAAGATCCTCTGGACTACTGGGCAGCCAAACTTGAATTGTGGCCACGACTAGCTGAGTTTGCCCTGGGCAAGCTTTCCTGCCTGGCCAGTAGTGTGGCATCAGAGCGAGTGTTTAATGCAGTGGGTGGCATAGTTAACCCAAAGAACTCGCCTTTTTACAAAAAATGTTGAGAGACTAACCTTTATAAAGATGAATCAGGCCTGGATCAACCAGGATTTTACAGACACCGGTGCCTGATACAACAGAGTAGATCATTCTGGCAGTAATGATATGACTGTAGTGTGCTGCCACACCAGAAAATTGTGACAAAATGCTGGCCCCTTCTGGATGCCACAAGCCTGCTGCCTCTACTGCCATCTGTCCCTACTGTGATCTGCCAGCATCTTGTGCTGTTACTGCCACTGCTGTTGCCCCCCCCCCCACTGTGTTCCAGGGCCCCTACTGTGACTCTTCATGCTGTTGCCACCCTCACCAGTCTATAACAGGGCCACTAGTGTCTCTGTTTAGCCATGTTGACATCACCATTTATTTTTCCGTTTTCTGATCTGTCAAAAAAAAGGTCCTGTCATTTAAGCATCCAGAAGGCCTCTATCTATCACACAATCATTATTTCTCATCAGGATTTGATCATGATTTGGAAGCCTAAAGCAGGAGTGGGTCCAAAACACAGAAGACATGCAAATATTTCCATCACATGTTATCTCTGTTTTGGACCCATTCCTGTTTTTGCCTTACACCAATACTCATCTATAGCTGACCAAATACAAGATCCGCTTACTGCTTACACCCTCCCCACTGTCATGGGGCCACTGCACAGTTAAATCTACTCTGATAAATTAGACCTGACGTTAACATTGACCTATAAGCCGGAGTTCCCACTTGTTATTTGGTCAGTTATTTATATAACTTATTGTGAGACAAATTCAGGAGCCAAGCCTACTCTCGGATTAGGTATCATGAAAAGATCATCACCTGTTCTGTGGGTTTGACTCGCGCCTGCTTTAGGCTGACAATCACAGACCAGAAAAGTGAAGTGTGAACTAAGCATAATAGTGACGCACAGTCATTCTACATCTGACAGAAGGGATTCAAACACGTGTTTGTACTGCCATAACATGGATTAAAAGAACCTTAATTTTCTTTACAACTTTGTTGGTGCTGCCACCATGTCCTTATTTTGTTCCATTAAAGAGTTATTGGGATACCTGCAGGGACGTCCACTGTTTTTATTATAATTATTTTATTTATTTTTTATTGCTGTACTGAAGGAAACTGTATGTTTTTTTTTGTTTAGCTACGGGTTAACTAGGAATGTTGGTGGCATGCACAATGATGTGCAAGGCCATACGTTTGACCATCCTGTCATTCAGACGCACAGTAACTGTTTCGTTAACAGAAATGACTAGCTATGCATGTTGCTACACTGTACAGTAATGTATAACAGGATAGATTCTAACTAAAGGTTAACTGCAGGCCAGGATAGACCTGATTTAATGCACTTTGTAACATATTAATTCAGAATGAACCCTTTCAGCCCCAGAGGGGTTTTTTTTCCCGTTTTCGTTTTGCGCTCCCTGCCTTCACACAGCCATAACTTTTTTATTTTTCTGTTCACATAGCTGTATGAGGGCTTATTTTTTGCGGGACAAGTTGTACTTTCCAACGCCGCTATTTAATATTGCATATGATGTAGTGGCAAGCGTGAAAAAAATCCAAATTGGGTGAAATTGCAAAAAAAACGCAATTCTGCCACAGTTTTACGTTTTTTTTTATTTACGGCGTTTGATGTTCATTAAAACTGACCAGTTACTTTAATTCTACAGGTCAGTACGAATCCAGTGATATCTAATATGTGTAGTTCTTCTTGCGTTTTGATAGTGATAAAATAATGATAATGTTGGAAATTCTTTTTTTATTTTTTGCCATATTTTGACCCCTATAACTTTTTGGTATTTATGTGTAGGGAGCTGTATGGGGGCTCATTTTTTGCGGGGCGATCTGAACTTTTCATTGATACTGGGGTGTGTATGACTTTTTGATTGCTTTTTATTTAATTGTTTTTAGAAAGAAAAGAGACAAAAAATGGTGAACCGGCCATTTTGACGCTTTTTTCCGTTTCGCTGTTTTCCGTATGGGAAAGAAATTTTTATATTTTTAGAATAAGGGCGTTTTCACATATGGCGATATCCATGATGTGTTTTTTTTTTTTTTATATATTTTTATTTAGGGAAAAGGGGGGTGATTTGAACTTTTACATTTTTTAAAAAAAAACTTTATTTAATTTTTTTTACACTTTTTTATAGTTCCCATAGGGAACTATAACAAGCAATCATTTGATTGCTTATATCATCATCATCACCTGCGCTCGGGTGACGAGGTCAGGATTGACCGCGGCATACGAGGGGTTAAATGTATAAATCAGCAGTTCACCCGAGGCCATGACACCCGCTCTGCACAGCACCATCTTTAAACACGCGCCCAGCGCCGTACTATTACAGTGCTGGGCGCAAAAGGGGTTAATCAAATTTTTGAGAAAAATTTGACAAAGCAATCGAATCGAATTTTTGAAAACTCTGCTCATCTCTAAATATAACATAGCCAAGGAACAAGAAAAACACTATTCTGACATCATCACAACAAAGTACATTCAAGCAGAAAATAAAAATACTATTGTTATAGGAGCAAACTGAACAAAACAATGAATTGTGATAATTATTATTGTGACACCACAACAGAACACAGCTTAGAAATCTGAAAAACACTACTGGGACATCTTAACCCTTTCGCGCCCGGAGCTTTTTTCGGTTATGCATTTTCGTTTTGCGCTCCCTGCCTTCAAACAGCCATAACTCTTTTATTTTTCTGTTCACATAGCTGTATGAGGGCTTGTTTTTTGTGGGACAAGTTGTACTTTCCAACGCCACCATTTAATATTGCATACGGTGTAGTGGGAAGCGGGAAAAAAATTCCAAACCGGGTGAAATTGCAAAGAAAACGCTATTCCGCTACAGTTCTACGGGTTTCTTATTTACAGCGTTCGATGTGCATTAAAACTGATCCATTATTTTCATTCTACAAGTCAGTACGAATCCAGCAATACCTAATATGTATAGTTTTTCCTGCGTTTTCATAGTGATAAAATAATTAGAAAGTTGCCCTTTTTTTTTTTCCTTGTCAAATCTTGACCACTATAACTTTTTGGTATTTATGTGTACAGAGCTGTATGGGGGCTCATTTTTTGCGGGACGATCTGAAGTTTTTATTGATACCATTCTGGGGTGTGTATGACTTTTTGATCACTTTTTATTTAATTTTTTTTAGAAAAAAAAAGCGACAAAAAACGGCAAATCGCCATTTGGACGCTTTTTTCCGCCACACAATTCGCCGTATTGGAATTTTTTTTTTTATATTTTAAAAGTACGGGCGTTTTCAGTCACGGTGATACCCATGATGTCTATATTTGTTATTTAGGTATTTATTTTTTACTTATACGGAAAGGGGGGTGATTTGAACTTTTACATCTTTTTTATTTTTTATATATTTTTTAACATTTTTTTAAAATTTTTTTTTTACTATTGGAAAGCTCAAATATGGGCTTATATATTGTGGCTTTTTTTTTTTTCTTTATGAGCAATTATGGATTTTATAGACTCAGAAATCCATGAATTGCTCATTTCTTATCCTGTAATCCATGAATTGCTCATTTCTTATCCTGTAATCACCAGCGAGGATTACAGTTTTCATATGGTGTACAGACACCCCGATTGGCCACACGGGGTGTCTGTACACCACCCGGAAGCGAATGCTTCCGGGTTGAGACACAACTAGATGCCGTGATCACGTGTGATCACGGCATCTAATCTCCGAGGAAGACGCCGCCGATGGCGGTAAGTAGCGGCAAGTCTCTGCTGTTAGAAACAGCAGAGACTTGCCGGCCATGACGCCCGCCGCACCCGCGAGCGGGCGCCATGTGCCCGCATCGCCCCAGCACCGTACATGTACGGCGCTGGGCGCGAAGGGGTTAATAATAGAGCAAAGCCAAAACAACTCCAAACACTGCTGCAACATCGTCAAATTGAACACAACAAAAACGGACATACAAAAACGGACATGCAGAAACGGAATGCACATTGAGTAACTTCTGATTTTTTTGTGGACCCATTGAAATGAATGGTTCTGCAAACGGTCTGAAAAAAAAAAGAAAGAAAAATGCGTTCATTGTTCAGTGTTCATGAGCCCTTAGACTATCATTTGGGTTAACTTCTTAGGGCTCTTTCACACCACCGTTATGGCTTCCATTTGAACGGATCCGTTTTAAAACCCATAGGTTTAAATGGTGACGGATAGGTGTCCATTATCTCCATCTTTGTAACGTATCCGTTTTTCAAGACGGAAACTAAAGTCTGAGCAGGACTTTTTTTTCCTTCTGAGATAACGGATCCGTCATATTCCGTTTGAAAAATCTCCGTTTTTTTATCCGTTTGAAATTTAACACATGCTCAGAAGATGTGAATTTGACAGGAAATTGGATCATTCACATGACAGGAAATAAAAGAGCAGCCATTTTTGAACCTGGTTGCCTTATTCCTGTGAGGTATTGCCAAAGGGAGCTATCCAGCAGTTGTCACCAAGGTATATTTCAACTCTAAAGTGTGTAAAGTGTTGCTTATGAAGTGTTATGTCTCTCCTAACACTATCCCTACATCAGGAGATATACTATGCAATTAGCATATGCTGTTATCCCTAGCTTCGGATTATATTGCCTGTATGTTACATTTTTATTATATTTATACACTTGGTCCCTCTTGTATACAGTATTTCTCTATAGCCCTTTATGTTTTGTTTTTTTTTCCTGGTTTTTCCCGGTTTTAGAGTGTCATTAAAGTGTACTGCAGGGTATAGTAATATTGTAATCTGCATTGCTTGTGTGTCACTTTTGTGGACATTTATGAAATGGGTCTGCTGTTTATAGTGTGGTCCCTCAGTGTGGCAATGCTCAATGTACTTTCAGTATGTGGTGGTTTTGCTGTGTGGTTTAAATCTTCCACATTTTGACGCACTGTGGCCTGTCCTCGGTTTCCATATTTTCACTTTTTTTTTCTAGTTTCTATACGCAATCTCAAGCGTCTTTTGCGCATAACTAAAGATCTTCCTTTGGCATTACTTCTTTGGAAGGTTCAGCCTGTAAGTGTTGCAATCAAAAACTACCTTCCTCACCCCAAAGTATGTATGTATTGTCACTGACTTTTTTTTTTTTTTTTTTAAGAAATGTCTTCATCCAACAGCACGACTCCTCCCCTTGAGCTAGCGGTAAATTATTTGCAATCCATTAGTATATAGCTATCAGATCAATGTATGTATATTAATTTTTATTTTTTTTTGGACCAGGAGGAATCAAGTTTATCGTCGGAGGCGGACCAAGATCCAACGTGGTCGCCCACTCATGGGGAAGGTTCTGATTCGGTAATTTATGTTTTGTTTATGTATGTCTTGTGGTTGTTTAGTTCAAGTGATTCTCTGTGCTTTATTCCATTGATGACCTTGACTCAGGATAGTTTAGCAATATCAGATTTGCGGGGTCAAACACCTGGCACCCTGGCCAATCAGCTGTACGGGGAGATGTGATGCAGTATGTGCACATGCAGTCTCCATTGAAGTCCCATAGACATACACCAGCAGACAGGAAGAGATATAAGGGACATGGCAAGTGCGCATAGCGCAGGCCGTTTACCCGTAAAGCTGATTGTGTGGTGGGACAGGTGTTTAACCCCTGCCGATGTGATATTGCTCACCTATCCAGAGTCAAGGTCATCAATCGTAAAAGAACAGCGACCTATATAATGTAATATAAATTTGAAAATCATATTGTTTTAGGGTGGGGTCTCCCAAGCAGGACCGGGAGCACACCAGAGGGGACAAGTGGGGCATGCTCCAGATGCAGAAAGTGTAAGTAAATGTCTGGCCGAGCACCCGAGTATAATTAAAGTCAATGGGACGACCAAGTACTAAACCAGGCACCTCCCACTCTAAAGAGGGGAGGGTGCCTAGTTTATACGGGTCCCCCATTAAAAAAATAAAATGTGGCCAGATATCTCAATAGCCCTTAAAAGGGCTTTGGGTCCATTTTAAAATAAATACTCTCCCAGCCTAGCCAATTCTGTCCCTATACTATCTGTCCCTCTCCCTGACTAACACTGGCCGGGGACTCGAGTGTGGCTCTCGAGTAACATAGTAACATAGTGTGGGCTTTAGACAGGACTTTACATAAAGGCAGACCCCTCCCCCTCTACGGTTTTGACGATCCTTTCTGAACAGAGTGTAACCCTGCACGTTAACCGCCCAGTCATAGGGTATCATCCAGCCATGTGTCAGTTACTCCCACTATGTCATAGTCCTCCTCACACATCACTAATTCCAGTTCACCAGTTTTATTAGTTAGGCTTCTGGCATTCGTGTACATACAGTTAAGAGGTTTATGTATATTTTTTACCCTAAACCTTGCCTTCCAAACTGTTCTCCTTCCCTTCCTCCCCAAGTTCCATTATCTTGCCCCAGCTCTCTATCTACACTCTCTTCCCCTTCTATAATCTAGTTTACTCTTCCCCCAGTCCCTATTTTAAACACTCCAACCTTCTAGCCATCTTCTCCCCCAAAACAGCTGCCCCTTCCCCATTGAGGTGCAGCCCATCCCTACGGTAGAGCCTGTAGCCGACAGAGAAGTCAGCCCAGTTCTCCAGGAACCCAAACCCCTCCTTCCTACACCAGTTCTTGAGCCACTTGTTTACCTCCCTAATCTCCCGCTGCCTTTTTGTGTGGCTCATTGTACAAGCAGTATTTAAACACTACCTTTGAGGTCCTTGCCCTAAGCTTATGCCCTAAATCCCTACAATCATTTTTAAGGACACTCCACCTACCTCTAACTTTGTCATTGGTTCCCGATATGGACCATGGCTGCTGGATCTTCTCCAACCCCTCCCAGTAATCTGTCATCCAGATCCGCGATGTGTTGAACTCGAGCACCAGGAAGGCAACTCACCATTTGACGATCCCGGTCTTTGTGACAGATTGCCCTCTCTGTAACCCTAATAATTGAGTCTCTCACTACCAGCACTTGTCTGGCCTGCCCTGCTCTCCTGGTCCACTGCTTACTGGAGCTGACATTCCCCTGACTGGCAGAGGAAGTGTCCGGCTGCAGCAGTGCTCTCCCTGAAGTGGCATCCCCCTCATCTGCCAAACTTGCAAACTTGTTGGGGTGTGTCAGATCAGGGCTATCCTCCCTGGCACTTTTCCCTCTACCCCGCTTTCTAACTGTTACCCAGCTAGCTACCTCACTTTCCTGAGCCTCCTCACTACCACCCTCCCCCACATCTACCCCATAGAGTGCTTGCTCAGTGAGCAGGAAACTCTTTTCCAAATTGTCAGCGTTTCTCATTGTTGAAATTCGGCTTGCTAGATACACGTTGTGCGCTTCCAAACAGGCAATTTGCTCACATTTTGAACAAAGATATGCACCCTTAAACGCCTGTTCCAGGACTGCATACATTAGACAAGATGTGCACTGGACTGCGCTGTCAATAATGGAAGACATACTAATGGGGATTACGCAATAAAAGAGAAAAAATACAATGCTGTAATATGAAACCGACTTACTGTAGTCCCCTCTTAAAGTCCCTGAATCTGAGTCCCTGAGTCACACACTTAATTCAAACACGCAATTAAAAATCAAACACGCAAGCGCTCAAACTCGCTTTGTTTCTCTGCTTTTTAAATGCAACTCTCAAACCAGTCTGCTTTTTCCTCTGGATTCAAAGGCAGAACGCCGAGTGTCCCCGTGTCCCTAAAAAAAAAAAATTTTGGTTAGCCTTCAATATGTAGTTACTAGAGATGAGCGAGTAGTGTTCGATCGAGCCGGTATTCGATCGAATACTACGCTATTCGGCATACTCGATTTCAATCGAGTATAACGGCGATGGCGCACTTAGAATTCGTTTCCCCTCCCACCTTCCCTGGCGCTCTTTTTCCACCAATCAACATGCAGGGGGGGTATGACAGGCCCGCGGAGCACGCTGGCAGCGCGAAAACAGCGTCTACATGGATTGGCTGGAAAAACCATGTGACCTCGAATATTAAAAACTCAGCTCTTCCTGCTCGTTCGCATATGCTGCGTGAACTTAGTCAGGGACAGAGGCTGGAGAAGGGACAGATAGGTTTTAGCTGTTGGACAGGCAGGAGCGTGATTAAAAGCCCTTATCAGGGCTACTATAGTGCAGTACAGTGATAGCTTTACTACAATATACAGTCTGCAGAGAACGGTTGCTGTATTCAGGGATAGCTGCTGGAGTAGGGACAGAGAGAGGCATTAGTGGTGTATTAGGTGCTCTGCTACATACAAAACTATATTTGGCACTACTGTTCTGCGTTCTTTTTGGCTGCAAAACCCTGTTATATACCTAGTGTGTATATGCACCATCTGATCTGGCAGTATACGGCTGTGAATTTTATATTTTTTTTAAATATAGTTTATTTGGCTCTAGTGTTCTGGGTTCTGTGTGCCTGCAATACCCTTTTTGTATACCAGGTGTAAATACCCACCGTCTGACCTGTTAGTACACGGCTGTGTACCTAGAAATATAAAAAAAAAAAGCCTTTTCATTGGCACCTGTACTTTGCGTTCTCTTGCAAAATAATTGTATATACGTAGTGTTCATACACACCGTCTGATCTGTTAGTACACGGCTGTGTACCTAGAAATATAAAAAAAAAAAAAGCCTTTTCATTGGCACCTGTACTTTGCGTTCTCTTGCAAAATAATTGTATATACGTAGTGTTCATACACACCGTCTGATCTGTTAGTACACGACTTTGTACCTAGAAATATTTTAAAAAAAAAGCCTTTTCATTGGCACCTGTACTTTGCGTTCTCTTGCAAAATAATTGTATATACGTAGTGTTCATACACCACCGTCTGATCTGTTAGTACACGGCTGTGTACCTAGAAATATTAAAAAAAAGCCTTTTCATTGGGCACCTGTACTTTGCGTTCTCTTGCAAAATAATTGTATATACGTAGTGTTCATACACACCGTCTGATCTGTTAGTACACGCTGTGTACTAGAAATATAAAAAAAAAGCCTTTTCATTGGCACCTGTACTTTGTGTTCTCTTGCAAAATAATTGTATATACGTAGTGTTCATACACACCGTCTGATCTGTTAGTACACGGCTGTGTACCTAGAAATATATAAAAAAAAAAGCCTTTTCATTGGCACCTGTACTTTGCGTTCTCTTGCAAAATAATTGTATATACGTAGTGTTCATACACACCGTCTGATCTGTTAGTACACGGCTGTGTACCTAGAAATATAAAAAAAAAAAAAAGCCTTTTCATTGGCACCTGTACGTTGCGTTCTCTTGCAAAATATTGTATATACGTAGTCTTCATACACACCGTCTGATCTGTTAGTACACGGCTGTGTACCTAGAAATATAAAAAAAAAAAAGCCTTTTCATTGGCACCTGTACTTTGCGTTCTCTTGCAAAATAATTGTATATACGTAGTGTTCATACACACCGTCTGATCTGTTAGTACACGGCTGTGTACCTAGAAATATAAAAAAAAAAAAAGCCTTTTCATTGGCACCTGTACTTTGCGTTCTCTTGCAAAATAATTGTATATACGTAGTGTTCATATACAAAACCAGTTTGATCACACCTTTGATCAACAAAATTTGCCCCTTTAGGGATTCCCTAGGATTATGTAGATAAGACTTAACTTTTATTAGAAATGTATAAATAACAAATATTGCACTCAAAAATATTAAAACTGTCAGCCGGCAGCTATGCCCTATTGATACTAACACCCACGTGTTGTGGGCAGCTATACCCATCCCCCTGACGAAGCCACGCACAGTGGTGAAACATGTTGGGATAGGGTGATAGACATCAGGTTTTAGACAGTTGGCAGCAAAGTCCTATTGTAGCTATTCATGGAGTGAGGCAAAGGTTTTGTGCTAGCGCTGCTTAGGGAAACAGCATACAGAGCGAGGCATTGTCCTGGCTGGCGCTGTACAGGGAGACAAACAAAATCGCGGTGATCATGTATCACGTGACCGCACAGACCCGCGATCTCCGGATACAGAGCCAGTTTGTAGTACCGATCTTTCACTGATCGGGGGAAAGGTGTCCCCGATCAGTTACACAGACGGTACCTAGCGTCGATCACATATCGCGCACTGCAGGTTCACACGCAGGACAGCGCTGACGGACAGTCCGGAGCGGTCACGCACCACGTGACTGTAACGCTCCAGTGTCCCTCAGTGGCATGCGAACCGCTATACAAGCCTGCTCTGTTGGGGAAGCAGCTTCCCCGGTCTTATTAAAACATAGCAGCATTATCAACACAAACATTGCTGCTGCACGACCAGCCTTTTCTAATAGAGTTAGTAGTGAACTGTGAAAATAGCCTACATAGAGGGCTCTGACCTGAAATAAGGCAGACTCTCTCATACAGCCCAGGCATTGATCGCTGTTGCATAGTGGCAGCACACAGCGATACAACGAACAGAAAGCCTGTTTGTAGTGCAATTATAACAAAATAACTATTATAGGCTCAACAGTTCTAAACCTCTATTATTAATGATACTATGTTCCAGAATTAAGGGCTATTACCATTCCCCAACTATATGTTGTCACATAGTATCTACAAAAATATATCCTCATAAAAAGGTGACTCCTGGCTACCTAAATATACCCACAACACGTGGGTGTTAGTATCAATAGGGCATAGCTGCCGGCTGACAGTTTTAATATTTTTGAGTGCAATATTTGTTATTTATACATTTCTAATAAAAGTTAAGTCTTATCTACATAATCCTAGGGAATCCCTAAAGGGGCAAATTTTGTTGATCAAAGGTGTGATCAAACTGGTTTTGTATATATTAACACCCCGAGGATTACCCTATAGGGGATCTTGGCTATATAGTGTTTATACGTAGTGTTCATACACACCGTCTGATCTGTTAGTACACGGCTGTGTACCTTGAAATATAAAATATATAGGCCTTTTCATTGGCAACTGTACTGTGCGTTCTCTGGCAAAATAATTGTATATACCTGGTGTTAATACACACCGTCTGATCTGTTAGTACACGGCTGTGAAGGCAAATATTGTAACCAAAAAAAAAATAAAATGCGGAGGGGGGCTAGCGGAATAGGACGTGGACGAGGACGGGGCGTGGAAATGCGACGTGGGGCCTTGTTGAAGCCAGTGGGGATACAATGCGTGCTGGTGAGGGGCAGCCAGGATCCCGCTCATCCAGAATCCCTGCCTTTATGGGACAGTTACAGCAGGGGCGGGTTACACCGCTGTTGAGGCCTGAGCAGGTTGAACAGGTGGTGCAATGGATAGCCGATAGCGCTTCCACACAGTTGTCCACCAGCCAGTCATCCACACAGTCTCCACTCTGACCCTCCTTCCTCCACACCTGGCCAACAGAGTCATCCCCACCATTGACCCCTCCCAGGAGCTCTTTTCGGGTCCTTTTTTCAGATGTGCCGGAAGAATCCCAGGAGCTAGCAGAGGAATTTGTTTGTAGTGATGCCCAACCACTTGAGTATTCGCCATCTCCTGCTGATGTGGACCCTGAACCAGCATCTGTTATCATGAGCGATGATGATGATGAGACGCAGTTGCCATCAAGGGAGGCTGTTGG
>ONZH01015054.1:0-57474 GCA_900303285.1 Rhinella marina | reverse complement strand
TGCAGCATTCAAATGTCCTTACCCCAGGCATTTGAACGCAAGCGCAAATACCCTGCCACCAACCAACCCACAGGCCATAGCTCTAAACGCGCAACTTTCCAAGTTGCTGGCCCTTGAATTGTTGCTGTTTAGGCTGGTAGACACCAAGGCCTTTCGCAGCCTGATGTTGGCGGCTGTCCCTCATTATGCAGTCCGCAGCCGCTACTATTTTTCCCGTTGTGCCGTCCCTGCCTTACACCAGCATGTGTCCAGAAACATAACCTGTGCCCTGACCAATGCAGTTACTGGCAAGGTCCACTTAACAACTGACACATGGACAAGCACTTCTGGCCAGGGATGCTACATTTCCCTGACGGCACACTGGGTGAACGTTGTGGAGGCTGGGGGCGATTCGTACCCTGGGATGGCACAGGTGCTACCCACACCGAGGATTGCGGGCCCTACTTCCATCTGGATTTCCGCTGCCAACTACAGTAGCGGCTGCAACCCCTACTTCTCTTCCTGCACCTCCTCCTTCACTTCTTTCCATACAGAATTGCCATCTTGCAGCACCACTTCTGTCAGTAGCTGGAAGCAGTGTAGCACAGCAGTCGGTAAGCGGCAACAGTCCATGCTGAAGCTTATTTGCCTGGATGACAAACCGCACACCGCCGCAGAGCTGTGGCATGGCATAAGGGAACAGGCTGAACTGTAGCTCTCGCCAGTCGACCTACAGCCAGGCATGGTTGTATCCAATAACGGCCGCAACTTGGCAGCGGCTTTGGAGCTAGTCCACCTCCCACACATACCATGCCTGGCCCATGTATTCAACTTAGTGGTTCAGCAGTTGCTTAAAACCTACCCCAATTTGCCTCAGCTACTGATGAAGGTGTGTTGCCTGTGTGCCCATTTCCGCAAGTCACCAACAGCTTCAGCCGGCCTGGCAATGCTGCAGCAGCGCTTGCGGTTGCCAGCTCACCGACTGCTGTGCGATCTGAGCATGCAATGAAATTCTACCTTCCACATGTTGAGCACGCTTTGTGAGCAGCAGAGAGCAGTAGTCAAGCAACACGGTCTGCGCCTTTCTAGTCAGCTTCCGCTCTTCACAAACGATGAGTGGGCATTGATGTCTGACCTCTGTGAGGTGTTACGCAACTTTGATGAATCTAGACAGATGGTGAGCAGCGATAATGCAATTATCAGCCTAACGATCCCACTTCTGTGTCTACTAAAAGCTCGCTGCCCACAATAAATCCCGATGCTTTATGTGTGGAAGAGGTGGAAATGGGAGAAGACCCTACATAGGGTGATAGCCAGACCACCCTTAATTCGTCTTCTCAGTGCCAATTGGAGGAGGAGGAGAAGGAGACGGGTGCCACAGCGACACAGGGTAGCCATACCACGTTTACACCATCTCTTCAGCGTGGATGGGCTGAAGAGGAGGAAGAGGACGAGGAGGATATTGAGAGTCATGCTCCTTGTGGGGAGAGTGAAGCCTTGTCTGTTGGGACTCTTGCACACATTGCTGACTTCATGCTAGGCTGCCTTTCCCGTGACCCGCGCGTTATACGCATATTAGGCAACACGGATTACTGGTTGTACATAGAGATGAGCGAGCATGCACGTCCAAGGTTGGTGCTCGTTCGAGTATTACGGTACTCGTAAGTGCTCGCTGCTCGGACGAGTATCTCGCCATGCTCGAGGAAATGGCATCTCCCACATTTTGAATTTTTGGCGCCTATAAACTCAGCCAATCACAAGCCAGGAGACTCTGCGGTACACCCAGCATCACGTGGGGCCCTTACATGTCGATAGCAGGGGTTGGCTGGCCTGATCAGGTGACCCTGGAATATACTAATGACTGCCCGCGGTGCTCGGCTCAGATGCTGTCTGGATGTCGTTAGGGACAGAGATGCTGAGTTTCAGGGAGAGTGTTAGGGCCTGGATTTAGTTCTCTGTTAGGCAGGAGTGATCTCAAAAGAACCCAACAGCCCTTCTAAGGGCTACAAGATATTTTTTTGTCTCCTGGCTGGGCTGGCTGGCACTAGTAGTGCAACTATCACCATATATAACCCTTTTTTTTATTGTTTTATCTCATTTCATACAGCAGTGTGGAACCATTCTGTGTGTCACAGTTCAGCTGTCCACTCACCACAGCTGATATATATATCGCCATATATAACCCTTTTTTTTTTAGTGTTTTATCTCATTTCATACAGCAGTGTGGAACCATTCTGTGTGTCACAGTTCAGCTGTCCACTCACCACAAACCACAATCCATATTTTCTGTCCAGGTGACCCATACTGTACATCACGTAATCAAATACGGTCTTTTGCTTTCACTGATACAGGTACATTAGAAAAATCTCTGTGCGACATTTGTCTGGGTTGCAGTCAAAATAGCCACAGTCAGCAGGGGCTGAGTTTGCTCTCTGATATTGCTCCATTGTAATTGCTCCATACTGCATGGTACGTAATAAAATACGTAATTTTGCTCTAACTTATCCACCTATATACAAAGCACAATCCGTATTGTCTGTCCAGGTGACCCATTCTGTACGTCACTTAATTAAAAAAGGTCTTTTGCTCTCACTGATACAGCTACATTACAAAAATCTCTGTGCGACATTTGTCTGGGTTGCACTTAAGCAGACCAAGTCTGCCTAATCTAATAGTTTCAGTGTAATTGCTCCATACTGCACGGTACGTAATAACATACGTAATTTAGCTCTAACTTATCCACCTATATACAAAACACAATCCGTATTTTCTGTCCAGGTGACACATTCTGTACGTCATTTAATTAAAAAAGGTCTTTTGCTCTCACTGATTCAGCTACATTACAAAAATCTCTGTGCGACATTTGTCTGGGTTGCAGTCAAAATAGCCACAGTCAGCAGGGGCTGAGTTTGCTCTCTGATAGTTTCTGCACATCACGTTAAAAAAAAAATATATAAAAAAAAAAAAATAAAAAAAAGTTTTGTTTATTTTTATCTCAGTGATACAAATCCATTTCATACAGCTGTGTGGAACCATTCTGTGTGTCACAGTTCAGCTGTCCAGTCACCACAAACCACAATCTGTATTTTCTGTCCAGGTGACCCATTCTGTACGACACTTAATTAAAAAAGGTCTTTTGCTCTCACTGATACAGCTACATTACAAAAATCTCTGTGCGACATTTGTCTGGGTTGCACTTAAGCACACCAAGTCTGCCTAATCTAATAGTGTCCGTGTAATTGCTCCATACTGCACGGTACGTAATAACATAGGTAATTTAACTCTAACTTATCCACCTATATACAAAACACAATCCATATTTTCTGTCCAGGTGACACATTCTGTACGTCACTTAATTAAAAAAAGTCTTTTGCTCTCACTGATACAGCTACATTACAAAAATCTCTGTGCGATATTTGTCTTGGTTGCACTTAAGCAGACCAAGTCTGCCTAATCTAATAGTTTCAGTGTAATTGCTCCATACTGCACGGTACGTAATAACATACGTAATTTTGCTCTAACTTATCCACCTATATATTTTCTTGTTCAGATTGAACAAGTTTGTGGGTTTCAGTACAGCAGGCCCATTTATTTTTTTATTTTATATAATAAACTTATATACAGAAAATGTTGAACCCCAGGGCTAAGGGTCGAGGACGAGGGCGTGGGCATTCAATTACTGCAGGGAACAAAGGCCGTGGTCCTGGGCAGGGTGAGACAGTACCTGCTGATAAGGGAGCAGGGGAACGCCGCAGAGCTACACTCCCTAGCTTCATGTCTCAACTTACAGGGACACGTGGTAGAGGACTGTTGAAACCACAACAGTGCGAACAGCTGATGTCGTGGATTGCCGACAATGCTTCAAGTAATTTGTCCACCAGTCAGTCTTCCACGCAGTCCACCCACGTTACCCAAAGGAGCACTCCTCTGTCTCTTCCACCTCAACATCCTTCCTCCCAGTCTGCCCCCTCCCAGGAAAATTTGGAATGCGATCCGGTATACTCTCAGGAACTGTTTTCTGGACCCTTCCCAGAGTCACAAACCACGTCTCAGGTTGCTGCTGACCTCTTTCCCGATGCCCAAGTTTTCCAACTGTCGCAGTCTGTGGGTGATGATGATGATGACAATGTTGACTTAGTGGAAGAAGTGTGTAAAGAGGTGTCGGACGATGAGGAGACACGGTTGTCAGACAGTGGTGAAGTTGTTGTCAGGGCAGGAAGTCTGAGGGGGGAGCAGACTGAGGAATCGAAGGATGACGAGGTGACTGACCCAAGCTGGGTTGATAAGCCGAGTGAAGACAGCGCTTCTGAGGCGGAGGCGAGTGTTGCACCAGAACAGGTTGGAAGAGGCAGTGGTGTGGCCAGAGGGAGAAGCAGGGCAAGAGCTGGTGCATCAGCAGCAACTGTTTCATGTAGTGAAGCTCCCGTGGCGAGGCCTAGATGTTCACAAGTCTGGAGGTTCTTTAAAGAAAGTGAGGATGACCGACGGACTGTGGTGTGCAACCTGTGCCACACCAGGATCAGAAGGGGTGCCACCACTATTAGCCTTCCCCTGTGTCACTCGCTGCCTCTGCTAGTCAACCCCCCGCCCAGGACCCCGGCATGAGCACCTCCCGCCGGAAAACCACACCTTCACCTCATTCCATTCGGTCCCCAGCCGCCACTATTTTTCCCGATGTGCCGTCCCAGCCCTACACCAGCACGTGTCACAGAACATCATCCGTGCCCTAACCAACGCTGTTTCTGATAAGGTCCACCTAACCACGGACACGTGGACAAGTGCTGCCGGGCAGGGACACTATATCTCACTAATGGCACATTGGGTTAACTTGGTGGAGGCTGGGACCGAGACTGACCCTGGGGCCGCTCATGTACTGCCCACACCGAGGATTGCAGGGCCTACCTCGGTCACGGTCTCTCAGACATACTATGCCTCCTCCTCCGACCCCTCCTCCTCCTCCACCTCCTCCTCCGAATTACCATCCGTGGGCACGGCGCCTTCAGTCGGTAGCTCTAGGCGCAGCAGCAGTGCCGTGGGTAAGCGCCAGCAGGCGGTGCTCAAACTGCTGAGCTTAGGTGACAAAAGGCACACCGCCCAAGAGCTTTTACAGGGCATCACGGCGCAGACCGGTCTGTGGCTGGCACCGCTGAACCTCAAGCTAGGCATGGTTGTGTGTGACAATGGGCGTAACCTGGTGGCGGCTCTGCAACTCGGCAGACTGACACATGTGCCATGCCTGGCCCACGTGTTCAGCGGTTCCTCAAGACATACCCCAATCTGTCTGATTTGCTCACCAAGGTGCTCCGCATCTTTGCTCATTTCCGCAAGTTGACCACAGATGCTGCCACTCTCAGGGCAGCGCAGCGCCGCCTACAACTGCCCGCTCACCGACTGTTGTCCGACGTGCCCACGAGATGGAATTCGACATTAAACATGTTATCCAGAGTTTACCAGCAGCGCAGAGTGATTGTAGACTGCCAGATGTCAACTTCCACCAGAACTGGTAGTCAGGTCAGTCAGCTTCCTCAAGTCTACAATGAGGAGTGGACATGGATGTCTGATATCTGCCAGGTGTTGAGCAACTTTGAGGAGTCAACACAGATGGTCAGCGGCAATGCCGCCATTATCAGCCTCACCATCCAGCTGCTTTGCCTGTTGAAAAACTCACTGCTCAGCATCAAGTCGGATGCTTTGCGCTTGTCACAAGAGATGGTGGAGGAAGATTTCTTTCTCAGCGCGTATCGGAGGAGGGGGATGAGGAGGAAGAGGAGTAGAATGTCGGCGAGACAGAAGAGGGTACCAGTGCTCAGTCCTTCTTAACTCTTGAGCGTGTATTGGCTGAAGAGGAGGACTTGGAGGAGGAGGAGGAGGAAATGGAGAGTCAAGCCAGTGAAGAGAGGGAATTCTTGCGTGTTGGGACTCTGGCGCACATGGCAGACTTCATGTTAGGCTGCCTATCCCTTGACCCTCGCGTTAGAAGTATTGTTTCAAACACCAATTACTGGGTGTTCACTCTCCTGGACCCACGGTACAAGCAGAACGTTTTCACTCTCATCCCTGCAGAGGAAAGGAGTATGAGAGTGAATCAATATCAACAGGCCCTGGTGCACAAGCTGAAACAATCCTTCCCATCTGAAGCCGCTAGCGGCAGAGGGCATGGTTCTGTGGGCCAAGTAGCGGGGGAGAGGAGGCGAGCAGGCAGCTTGTCCAGCACTGGCAGGGGAACGCTCTCCAAGGCCTTTGCCAGTTTTATGTCACCCAAGCAAGACACTGTCACCTGTCCCCAGTCTAGGCAGAGTAGGAGGGAGCTTTACAGAAAGATGGTGAGGGAGTACCTAGCTGACCATACCAACGTCCGGACCGATCACTCTGCTCCATACAACTACTGGGTTTCAAAGCTGGATACATGGCCTGAACTGGCGCTGTACGCTTTGGAGGTGCTGTCCTGCACTGCCGCTAGCGTGTTGTCAGAGCGGGTATTCAGTGCAGCTGGTGGCGTCATCACCGATAAGCGTACACGCCTGTCAACTGACAGCGCTGACAGGCTGACGCTTATTAAAATGAACAAAGCCTGGATTTCACCGGAATTCAAATCTCCTCCAGGGGAAAGCAGCTAAAGATTAACATTACTCATGTATCCCATTCCTCTTCTCTACTCCTCCTACTCCTGCTCCTCTTTTCGTCTTTGCCTAACGCTGACCCAAAAAACGTCATTTTTTAGAGGTCCAACTGGCACTCTTTTACCACAATTTTTCTGGAGGTCCACCTACAGGCCCTCTCTCCAAACAATTTTTCAGGAGGTCCACCTACAGGCCCTCTCTGTAAACAATTTTTCTGGAGGTCCACCTACAGGCCCTCTCTCCAAACAATTTTTCCGGAGGTCCACCTACAGGCCCTCTCTCTAAACAATTTTTCTTTGCACCTAGTTGGGTGCCACAAATTTCCATCAGACAATGCTGGCGGCAGAGTACGTAGTTCCTTGGCCAACCGAGAAGGGGAGACGAGTGGAATACACAGCAGTTCCAACAAAGGCAAGGCGACACTCTCCAAGGCCTGGGACAGTTTTATGACACCCCGCCAGTAGCCTCACCCTGAAGAGTGGACTAGAGTGACAAGGAGGGAAAAGTTTTGGAAGATGGTTAAGGAGTACGTAGCTGACCGTGTCAACGTCCTCAGCGATCCCTCTGTGCCGTATAATTATTGGGTGTCTAAGCTGGACACGTGGCACGAACTGGCGCTCTACACCTTGGAGGTGTTGGCCTTCCCTGCCACCAGCATTTTGTCTGATAGTGTATTTAGTGCCGCTGGGGGCATAATTACTGATAAGCGCATCCGCCTGTCAACTGACAATGCTGACAGGTTGATGCTTATCAAAATGAACAAGGCCTGGATTGCCCCTGACTTCTCTACTCCACCAGAGGAAAGCAACTTAACATGAAGGAACCTTAAATCTGGCTTTTAGGGTGTATTGAATACACTGTAGTATCATGTACCCCTTCCTCTTCTCGTTCTCTTCCTCCTCTTCCTCCATCATATGAAACAGCTTATTAGGCTGCCCTCGAAGTCCACCAGCTGGGCCTGCACCTCAACAGCAGGCCCTCAACTATAATCTTTTACACGTTCAGCTCTGCTACTTGTCACACATATTGTTTCAGACGATCAGCTAAGCGGCATGTCAAAATTAATTTGTAACACGCTCAGCTCTGCTACATGTCACTTATAATGTTTCAGACGTTCAGCTAAGCGGCATGTCACCCTTACATTTTTTTTTACGGTCAGCTCGGCAGCAGCATGTCAACCTTAAATTTGGGACAGTTTGATGGGCAGCAGCGTGTCACCTATAATTTTCTTTTACTTCAGCTCGGCAGCAGTGTGTCAACCTTAAATTAGGGACAGTTTGATGGGCAGCAGCGGGTGAACGTTGAATTTGGACAGTTTGATTAGCAGCAGTGTTTTACCCTTAAATTTTTTGGACGCTCTGCTTGGCATCAGCGTGTTAACCTTAAATTTGGGACAGTTTGATGGGCAGCAGCGTGTCAACCTTAAATTTGGGACAGTTTGATGGGCAGCAGCGTGTCAACCTTAAATTTAGGACTGTTTGATGGGCAGCAGCGTGTCAACCTTAAATTTGGAACAGCTTGATAGGCAGCAGCGTGTCAACCTTAAATTTAGGAACAGTTTGATGGGCAGCAGCGTGTCAACCTTAAATTTGGGACAGTTTGATGGGCAGCAGTGTGTCAACCTTAAATATGGGACAGTTTGATGAGCAGCAGCGTGTCAACCTTAAATTTGGGACAGTTTGATCGGCATCAGCATGTCAAACTTAATTTTTAAGATGGTCAACTCAGCAGAAGCATGTCACCCATAATTTGAAACAGGCTCAGCTCAGCAGAAGCTTTTCACCACTATTGTTTTTGCGTGTCAGCAGCAGGCCATCAATCATAATTTTTCAAGGGTGTGTCTGATGCACTCCTTTATGTGTAATAAAGGGGGTTCTTAAGTGCCTGTTCCTTGCAATTTTTGGCAGCCCTTTCCCTTAGTGCATAGCCTTTATGAGTGTCGGAGTCCCACAAGTATACCACAATGTGAATGAGGCCCTCCTTTATATGGGAGTGCCTCATCCGTGTAATTTTTGGCAGCACTTGTGCTTAATGTACAAGTAAATTTATGTTTCCTAACAATATTTCCTGTAAAATTGATGTTATCTTGGGTTTTGGGGGGCGTATTTTTGTCATTCCGTAAAAGTGGAGTAATAGTCGGACATCATCGTTAATAGCAGCTACTTTGGTGTCCAAGATGCATCCAGACATCCTCCCCATGCTGTTTCCTAACCATTTCAGTGGTGTTTCCACCATTTTCTGACAATTCCCTATGAACCAGACACCCTTCCCTCTGCAGAGCAGGGGGTGCCTAGTCTTCTCCGATTGACTTCCATTATACTCGGGTGCTCGGCCGAGCACTCGAGCACCACCTAGTGTTTGGCCAGAGCACCCGAGCACCCGAGCACCCGAACACCAGGGTGCTTGATCATCACTAGTCATTAATTAATACCGCTGGTGTCGATTTAGATCATTTTGTACATCAAAAAGTGGAGTAGAAAATGATAAATGAGACAGGCCTACTATAAAGCATGGCTTCCCAGAGAGGCAGCTTTTTGGCTTGGATTGCTAGCGAAATTCTCCCTGAAAAAAATTCAGTGTGACCGGAGCCTTAGCATCATATCTTCTGTTTCTGTAATAGAAACCATGGTGCTGTAAAGGATCATTCATACCGTGGAGTCAAATTGTAACTGACATATGTTTGTTTTTACAATTAAAAATATTGGAAAACTTGGTGGAAAATGTAACAGAGGCTCTGGATATATATATATATATATAATACACTCAACGGCCACTTTATTAGGTACACCTGTCCAACTGCTCGTTAACACTTAATTTCTAATCAGCCAATCACATGGCGGCAACTCAGTGCATTTAGGCATGTAGACATGGTCAAGACAATCTCCTGCAGTTCAAACCGAGCATCAGTATGGGGAAGAAAGGTGATTTTAGTGCCTTTGAACGTGGCATGGTTGTTGGTGCCAGAAGGGCTGGTCTGAGTATTTCAGAAACTGCTGATCTACTGGGATTTTCACGCACAACCATCTCTAGGGTTTACAGAGAATGGTCCGAAAAAGAAAAAACATCCAGTGAGCGGCAGTTCTGTGGGCGGAAATGCCTTGTTGATGCCAGAGGTCAGAGGAGAATGGACAGACTGGTTCGAGCTGATAGAAAGGCAACAGTGACTCAAATTGCCACCCGTTACAACCAAGGTAGGCAGAAGAGCATCTCTGAACGCACAGTACGTCGAACTTTGAGGCAGATGGGCTACAGCAGCAGAAGACCACACCGGGTGCCACTCCTTTCAGCTAAGAACAGGAAACTGAGGCTACAATTTGCACAAGCTCATCGAAATTGGACAGTAGAAGATTGGAAAAACGTTGCCTGGTCTGATGAGTCTCGATTTCTGCTGCGACATTCGGATGGTAGGGTCAGAATTTGGCGTCAACAACATGAAAGCATGGATCCATCCTGCCTTGTATCAACGGTTCAAGCTGGTGGTGGTGGTGTCATGGTGTGGGGAATATTTTCTTGGCACTCTTTGGGCCCCTTGGTACCAATTGAGCATCGTTGCAACGCCACAGCCTACCTGAGTATTGTTGCTGACCATGTCCATCCCTTTATGACCACAATGTACCCAACATCTGATGGCTACTTTCAGCAGGATAATGCGCCATGTCATAAAGCTGGAATCATCTCAGACTGGTTTCTTGAACATGACAATGAGTTCACTGTACTCAAATGGCCTCCACAGTCACCAGATCTCAATCCAATAGAGCATCTTTGGGATGTGGTGGAACGGGAGATTCGCATCATGGATGTGCAGCCGACAAATCTGCGGCAACTGTGTGATGCCATCATGTCAATATGGACCAAAATCTCTGAGGAATGCTTCCAGCACCTTGTTGAATCTATGCCACGAAGAATTGAGGCAGTTCTGAAGGCAAAAGGGGGTCCAACCCGTTACTAGCATGGTGTACCTAATAAAGTGGCCGGTGAGTGTATATATATATACAGTACAGATCAAAAGTTTGGACACACCTTCTCATTCAAAGAGTTTTCTGTATTTTCATGACTATGAAATTGTAGATTCACACTGAAGGCATCAAAGCTATGAATTAACACATGTGGAATTATATACTTAACAAAAAACTGTGAAACAACTGAAAATATGTCTTATATTCTAGGTTCTTCAAAGTTGCCACCTTTTGCTTTGATTACTGCTTTGCACACTCTTGGCATTCTCTTGATGAGCTTCAAGAGGTAGTCACCTGAAATGGTATTCCAACAGTCTTGAAGGAGTTCCCAGAGATGCTTAGCACTTGTAGTCCTTTTTGCCTTCACTCTGCAGTCCAGCTCACCCCAAACCATCTTGATTGGGTTCAGGTCTGGTGACTGCGGAGGCCAGGTCATCTGGCGTAGCACCCCATCACTCTCCTTCCTGGTCAAATAGCCCTTACACAGCCTGGAGGTGTGTTTGGGTCATTGTTCTGTTGATAAATAAATGATGGTCCAACTAAACGCAAACCGGATGGAATAGCATGCCGCTGCAAGATGCTGTGGTAGCCATGCTGGTTCAGTATGCCTTCAATTTTTAATAAATCCCCAAAAGTGTCACCAGCAAAGCACCCCCACACCACCACACCTCCTCCTCCATGCTTCACGGTGGGAACCAGGCATGTAGAGTCCATGCGTTCACCTTTTCTGCGTCGCACAAAGACATGGTGGTCGGAACCAAAGATCTCAAATTTGGACTCATCAGACCAAAGCACAGATTTCTACTGGTATAATGTCCATTTCTTGTGTTCTTTAGCCCAAACAAGTCTCTTATGCTTGTTGCCTGTCCTTAGCAGTGGTTTCCTAGCAGCTATTTTACCATGAAGGTTTGCTGCACACAGTCTCCTCTTAACAGTTGTTGTAGAGATGTGTCTGCTGCTAGAACTCTGTGTGGCATTGACCTGGTCTCTAATTTGAGCTGCTGTTAACCTGCGATTTCTGAGGCTGGTGACTCGGATGAACTTATCCTCCGCAGCAGAGGTGACTCTTGGTCTTCCTTTCCTGGGGCGGTCTCCATGTGAGACAGTTTCTTTGTAGCGCTTGATGGTTTTTGCGACTGCACTTGGGGACACTTTCAAAGTTTTTCCAATTTTTTCGGACTGACTGACCTTCATTTATTAAAGTAATGATGGCCACTCATTTTTCTTTACTTAGCTGCTTTTTCTTGCCATAATACAAATTCTAACAGTCTATTCAGTAGGACTATCAGCTGTGTATCCACCTGACTTCTGCCCAACACAACTCATGGTCCCAATCCCATTTATAAGGCAAGAAATCCCACTTATTAAAACTGACAGGGCACACCTGCGAAGTGAAAACCATTTCAGGTGACTACCTCTTAATGCCAAGAGTGTGCAAAGCAGTAATCAAAGCAAAAGGTGGCTACTTTGAAGAACCTAGAATATATTTTCAGTTGTTTCACACTTTTTTGTTAAATATATAATTCCACATGTGTTAATTCATAGTTGTGATGCCTTCAGTGTGAATCTACAATTTTCATAGTCATGAAAATACAGAAAACTCTTTGAATGAGAAGGTGTGTCCAAACTTTTGGTCTGTACTGTATATATACCTTTTTAACAACTCAACTTGCATCAGATTCCCCAATTAGCATATTAGGGACACAAGTATTATGGTATGATGAAAAACTATGCTCTAGCTTACACTTCATTTGGAAAGTCTGAAGACCCTTTTTCTTTTTTCACATTTTGGTATGTTGCGGCCTTGCGCTAAAATAAAAAAAAAATAATACTGCATAATGATAAAGTAAAAACAGAATGTTTGAAAACTCTGCTAATTTATTGAAATAAAATCTTGCACTGACATAAGCATGCAGACTCTTTACTCAGAACTTACAGTAGTTGGACAGTAATTATAACCTCCAGTCCTTTTGGTCATGACGTCACAAGGTTTGCACACCTGAATATGGGGATTTTCTACTATTCTCTGCCGATCCTCTCAAGTTCTGTCAGGATTTGGGGATTTTCTACTATTCTCTGAAGATCCTCTCAAGTTCTGTTAGGTTTTATGGGGAGTAGTGAGGGACATCCATTTTCAAGTCTCTGCAGAGATGCAGAGTTTGATTGCGTTCCAGTCAGGGCTCTCAAGGACACTAACAGAGTTGTCCCGAAGCTGGAGTCTGTTGCCTTGGCTGTGTGTTTGGGGTCTCTGTCTTTTTAAAGGTAAATTTTCAGCCAAGTTCCACAGCACATGAGGTTTTCATTCTCTGTACCTTGGTCCTTTCAGCTTTCCTTCAACTCTGACCAATCTACCTGTCTGAGCTGCTGAAAAACACCTTCAAAGCATACTGCTGCCACAACCACGCTTCACTGTAGGGATGGTATCGGGCAGTGCCTGGTTTCGCCACATACATGAAGCTTAGAACTGAAGCCAAAATGCTCAATCTTGGTTTCATCAGACCATAGAATTTTGTTTCTCACAGTCTGAGAGGCTTTTAGGTTCTTTTTTGAAAAATGTAATGTGTCTTTTACTAAGGAGAGGGTTCTTTCTGGCTCCCATGCCATGAAACCCAGATTAGTGGATTACAACAGTGATTGTTGATCTTCTGGAGGTTTCTCTCATCTGCACACAAGATCTTTGGAGCTCAGCCATTGTGACCATTGGGTTCTTGGTCATCTATCTGACCAATGCCCTTTTACCCGATTACATCGTTGGGTGGGGTAGCCAACTCCAGGAAGAGTCCTGGTTGTTCCAAATTTCTTTCATTTAAGAATTGTGGTAGCAACTGTGCTCTTAGAAATATTCAGTGCAGAACAATTTATTTGTACCCTTTTACAGATTTGTGCCTCTACACACTGTCACTTAGCTCTATAGTCAGTTCTTTCCTCCTCGTCTCATGCTTTTATGCATTGTTAACTGTGAGACCTTCTATAGACAAGACTTTATCTTTCCAAATCATGTCCAGTCAACAGAATTTATCACAGGTGGATGCTGAATAAGTTTTAATAACTTCTCAAGAATGATCAAATGAAATGGGGGACCTCCATTGCTAAATTTCAAGTGTCATAGCAAAGGATCTTTGGACTTATGTCAGAAATTTTCGTTCTTCCTTTTTTTTTAAACTTGCAAACATTTCTGAAATTCTGTTTTCATTTTTTTTTTAATTGGAGAAGGTTCAGTGCAGATTAATGGGGAAAATATTAGTTTTTATTTTAGCACAAGCCTGCAACATAGCGAAATGTGAAAAAAGTTAAAGGGTCTGAAGACTTTTGAATGCACTGCATGCCAAAATGTACAGTAAACTACAGTTTTTTGCAAATTTTTTTCTGCAAATCATCTCTGCTATATCTATTTACTGTAGGTAAACTAAAACCATGAAAGGCTAATCTGTTGCGTCATTACCTTTATTCTTTTTATGTTGTATTTAAGTAGTTAGATATTGTGAATAGCTGCTTGCATATATAATGGGGCAGATTTAATAATCCTACGTAGATGGCATAAACAGACTGAAAGTCTAGACATACGCTAGATTTTACACAGTGGTTGATGCTTGATGATAAATGTAGTGCATGGATTGGGTAACCACTTTTGTCTAACTTTATACCAAATATTGCTATATTATTAGTTTGTGACAGAATTATATGTCAGATTTGTGGCACAAGTTGTACACAAACTAGTGTCTTTTAGACCACATCCAGTTTCCTGCAAAGTCACACCTTTCCAGTAAGCCACACCACGTTTCATGTTAGGTGCAGAGAATTTCTCTAAAACTGGATACACCAAATTGTAGCAGAATGCCACTAAATTGCACAAAGTGTTTGGGCCAGTGGCTTAGCTAGGAATAAATGGCCCCCACAGCAAATTCTTTGAACGGAGCCTCACTGCCAGCAACTTCTTAGCAACCCCTCTTCTCGTGCAACTACCATTCCGGGCAAGTCAAGATCATTCTCTCAGACAGCTGCCCGAGGGTGCCCTGACAATAAAATCTTTTAGTCTTCTTACTGGGTGGGCCCCCTCTACGTTTGGGCCCCAAAACAGCCACTTCCCCTGCTTCCCCTATGGCTATGTCCCTAGTTGGGGCAATTTGTGACAGCATCTACTTGTACATTGTGAATCAGTGACTAGATACAAATTATATGTCTTTATACATGAGAAATAAATTGTTTCTTCTTCATCTTAGCCTGTTCTATCTTATTACCAGAGCTCTAGTAGATCTGTCTTGTACATTTGTAAGCCAAGCTGCTTGATCAGTCACTGCACCAATAGCACCATACTGAGACTAATAAAAGACAGACAAACCAGTTTCCTTTTATTTCTCCAGGGATCAGTATCTTAATGAAGTTCTTTCCAGGTATATTTACAATTTGTTAGCTGTTCCATGGGGTCTGGATGTTAACCTTCTTGATCAGTCATTAATGACAGTGCGGGTGCCCTGCAGAGAGATATTTACATGAATAATGTCAAAGAAAAGTAAGTCATTTGTCCCATTAACTCTGCCACCAAGGTTATACCATGTGATATACAGCTTATGTAATTATACACCTGGAGCGATTGCATAGAGGTGAGGACATAATGTATTGGAGCTAGTGTATCTTTTTTCCTTCTGATGTCAGGTAATCTGCTATCTGCTACTTAGTATGCACAACACAAATGTCATTAAAATTAGTATTCTCATGAAAAATATTAAAACGAGTCAATAATCTACAATAACAATAAAAACAATTCTGGTTAAAATTTATGACATAGAAAAAAAAACCTTCAGATTCTATGGGGCTTAAAGGGGTTGTCTTACTTTAGCAAATGGCATTTATCATGTAGAATGATGATATTGGTATTGTCCATATTGTCTCCTTTGCTGGCTTGATTCATTTTTCTATCACATTATACACTGCTCGTTTCCACTGGGTATGACCACCCTGCAATCCAGAAGCGGGGACCGTGCTTGCTTACCACAGAAAAAAGCGCCAGCCTCTCAGGTGGCCAGGACCGTGGGAGCGCAGATACTCCGTAGGTACATATGTGCAGCAGCTCCCGTCCAGGCCACCTTGTTTCTATGCGGCAGTGACGGTAGTAACCCCTGGAAACGAGAAGTGTCTAACGTGATGGACAAATGATCAAGCCAGCAAAGGAGGCAATATGAACAATCACAATATAATAGTAAGTGCTTTATATTAACTTTGTCCACATGATAAATGCCATTTTACTGAAGGGAGAAAACTCATTTAAGGAGAACCCTTAAAGGAAATGTTGACTTTTTAAGACCCTATCATTTTAGGTCCATCATTCTATGCTGATTCACTTTCTCACATATTTTCTTTAATTTTCAAAGTCATATTTCTGACAGAGATCTCTAAACCTATGTTTTGAGTTCACTGTTTTGAGTTCACTGTTCACTGAAATTCTGGCTTCCTGCAACCACCACTTGAGGGAACTATGGAGCTTCCTGCATACCTATTTTATTACTGAATTCAATGTATAGGTTCTGGAATTCTGCATTACAAAAAGTTGAGCTTCATTTGTAGATAAGCAAAATATTTTTTAAAAATCTAATAGTTCATTGAACAGAATTCTTGAGCAGTAAGGGACTGTCCCCACTGCTGATGAAGCTCCCCCCTGCCACTTGATTGATAGGACCAGACATTCTTGCAGTTGTGCTGCTGCTCCGAGTAGCTCCAAATATTCTGTAAACCTCCAGAATCAGGATCACATGTGTTGCTGACCTCAGCGGTGGTGTGTCCTTAAATGGGATGTGTCCCCAGTGGTGCACATCACCCCATCCATCCAGAAGTTGACAGGATGGGGACCAATGAAAAAAACCAGGGGTAAGAAGATAGCTCAAATAGAGAGGCATGAGCAGGTGAGTATAGATTATTCCACAGGTACTACAGGCTGAGGTGGAAATAAAAAAAAAATACATGGAAAATCCCTTTAAGAGGATAAGTAAATACCCAAATGTTCTCTTTTGAAATATTTGAATATTGTCCAAGTAAAAAATGAACGTTGGTGAAGCCAGCTCAGCTATTAATATTATGACAATGGCTTCATACATGATCATTGTTTTGACAAGTAGCACAATTGTATGCTTGCTTTCATTGTTCTGAGCACTATAGTAATCTTCGCTTTAGTCATATCTCAACAGCAAATGCATTCTAATAATTATTAATGAAAAGCTATTTTTTTCTGGTTTAAAAAGTGAAATTTGGAACAATTTGATCTTCAAACAAATTCACGTGTAGTTCAATCTACATTAAAATGAAATTTTGTTACATTTGGCTAAATAATCCTTAAATCATGATTTAGAACCCTAGTGCATTGGCATATCACATCTAGTGTTGAGCGAATCGAAGTTCACAATGTGAACCGAATTTCCTCATGCTTCATGGTAACAAAGCGATTTAGGGATTTTCTCTAAAATTGCAGTAAAAAAAATAAAAAAATAATGCTTAGCTCAGACATTTGAGCACAAAGAGACCACCATGGCCATCTTGCTTGAAGATCTCGTGCAAAATCTTGTGCACGGTGACGTATGGCAGCGGCCTCTTCGCGCTCAAGTGGATAAGGTAAGTATGATTTAATCTTTTTTTTATAAGCAACCCCTAAAATGCTTTAATATTGATGCCATGATAAGCGATGAATGCGGCATCAGAGGGGTTCAATCGCGGTTCCCTGTTATTGCACCCGATACTTACAAAAAAATGCGCTTTGTGATGAAATAATTTGTCATGAAACAAATTCTACCATTTTTGCTGTCTTAGGCAAAACGATGCTCAAACTATACCGCTATCAAAATGCTTCACCTACAGTTAGGAATTGGTGTTACTAGAGTAAAGTTCTCTCCATGTCTAATATATAATGTATTTGAGCCAATCATAATGTAATTCATGGTCTAAGGTATAAGAACATCATTCCCCTTTATTATCACTGATCGTTGAATGCATAGTTAAATACTAAAAAAAACCTACATAGAAAACACAAGCCAAATGTACCAAAAATATAAAAATGCTTTATTAATTGTATATAAATAATAAAGATTACACATAAAAGATCACTGAATGCAAGGACAGGTGGAGCAGAAAAGTGGCCTCCAAAGGTCACACAAAACACACAGGGCGAGAAAAAAAATGTGTGATAAATGCATAAACTGGACTATGTTCACAGGAAGGTACCCATGAACATCAAACAGTTATGCATAGCAAAAATAGTAACAAGTAAACATGCAGACTTTGACCAGATAAAATAAATTGTAAAAAAATACTCAAAAAACTCACCCATGTGTGAATGTGACTGATAGAGGGGGCGACCCCAACGCGCGTTTCGGCGTACCTTTGTCAGGGGGCCACATAGTTAAATACGTCTCGATGCACTCAAACAACTGGCAAACCTTAAACAGTAACTAAACGTTTGAGTAAAATTTTAATAACATGTTCCTAATGCCCTTATAATAGTTTTTCTAATATACTTTATTAAGGCATTTTGTATTTTAATTATGGTTTCCACCCCCTCTACAGCGCAACATTCCCTGTGTGCTTAAAATTGACATTACTGTACACCGCTGACTGCTCAGCGGTGTACGGGGTACGGGTTGAAGACATTTTATGACTGGGGCCACAGTAGCAGTGCATACAGGCAGGAGCACCCCCATTTCCTCCGGAGGTTTACTAAGAGAACTGCTTGTCAGCTCTTAGCTTAGCGGAGCAGACAGAAGCAGGAGCCCACTCTGCTCAGCTAATCCTAGCATAGTAAATGGGTACAGGGTACCCATATGCTATGCCAGGAGTTAGTAAACCTCCGGGACTTCCAAAAATAGCCGAGCATGCCGCTCGACCACCTCTAGGTCCTAGCAATATGCCTCCAATGTCCAAGATGGGAATACCTATTTAACTATTTTTCAAAAACAAACAGTGAGCATGAAGATAAAGACATTTTAGACTCAGTGACAAGTAATACATTTAGTTATACATTATCACATGTAGCAATAATTGCAATTTTAGTTAAAACTCTAAGGTCCACATTTATTAAGACCAGCATTTTAGACGCATTCTTAATAAAGCTCCACCGCTGTTGGTGGATCGCCAGTGTTATAAAGAGGCGCTGGGCTTTTAAATGTAAGACATCTAGCAGTCTTAAATTTAGACCTGTTTCAGATGTGGAAAATGGTAAATGATACGGGTCTGCCGTCCCCTTCCCAGCCCACAATTTTAGACCTGGTGTGAGTGGGGTGAAGTCGCAGATAGTGGCACAACTAACGGCTGTACCACCTTCTGTGCCTGAAAATCGCCTCATTTAGAAGTTTTTCAGATTAGTAAATGACCCCCTAAAAGTCTGTGTGTACTTTTTACATAAGTGTGAGATTTATTTCTGCTTTCTTTCTTATTGCCTCCAAATGTCTTCTAAAATATGGGTATTTTTTTTTATAAATATATGTCTGAACGTTACAAAGTGCTCTTTTATGGAAGAGCAATTTGTATTTTAGCTATAATTTTCTTTTCATGTACCACACCACTGTTCAACTACATTTAGAGTCCAAGTGGTGTTTGCATTGTTTGCACTTTGACAAATATATGTGTTGCCAGTCTTCTGCAGCCAGGAGGGGATTTTCTCATGTTAATTAAACTGTTCTAGCAATAGTTCAGGCAAGAAGAATCGCTAATGCTAAAAGCAATGGAGCATAGGAAAAGGTCACATCTCCCACTCTTCCCATTTTTAAATGTGGCTAATGTGCTGATTGCTGCTGTGTACTTTCTAAGTGTTTACATAGCAGTAAATTGTCACCATGTACACACACTATACTCTTATGACAAGCATTATGGCACCTGAATAAAACAGAAAATCAATTATTTTTCCTGGACTGTTTATGATGTGGCAGGGCTTTTTCCTTCATTAGTTTAATGCCCCATGCTGCATGTGCACTGAATTCAGCCATTATACACAATTACAGTTACACTCAATGAAAATGGTCGTTAATAACATAAATCTGTGACTTGCAACAGTTGCCAGTAATACTGGAAGAGATGCAGCGTGAATATCACTCAAAGATTAAAGTATATAGTGAATAATATATACTACAACAATATTTTAGAAGGAGGGGTTGACTAAAAAGCCCCATTTATAAATAAATATATATATATTAGAGATGAGCGAATCATTCAAAAAATTATTCGCCGAACATTCGCCAAAGTTTTCCTAAGATTCGTATATTGGACGAATAGATTCGTTGTAGTTGCGTACAAAATATACGTTATTATGTGCTATTAGCGAACATTCACGCACTAATAACGAACTTTCATTTAAAAAATGCACGCAACTTCACTACACGATGAGAGGCTGCGGCGTGCACTCCTCAGAGGCCGAGCGAATATTCGAAAATGGCATCCAGGCGATCCTCATCATTTAGCTCTGAAGAGCTGAAATTCCTGATCCGGGTAATGGACAGAGAGGCTTACGATGGCACACACCGCCATCCAAACCAGCATAAGAAGGAGGTGATCCAGCAGGTGATCCAAGGCCTGCGCCATCGTTTCCACACCGTTCGGACCCCGAGCCAGATCCAGTGGAAATGGTCTGATCTGAAATTCAAATGCCCAGAGCGGCTTAATGAGATCTGCGCAGAGATACGGCAGGGTGAGTAACAAAATATTTGATAAGTAAAAACATGTAAAAAAATAGTGTACTGTATTTTATATATACCAGCAGTCACTACGAATAATGAAAAAAGTATAGAAGGACAATGTGGTCGTGCGTAGTGCGCTGCAGTAATTTTGTTTCATGCTAGGCAACGCCTCTAACTCTCGACCCAAACAACTTAAGTGAAGGTATTCTAGTCATTATTGTTAATGGTGCTGGCCGTTCTCCCGTTTGTGTCATGCAAATGCACTAGTTCGAAAGAAAGTACCCTTATATGCCCCTTCATAGTTAGCACTTCCTCCTCCTACACACAGACTCAAAGACGTGCCCATGCTGCAGCTACTGTCAGTGGGCGATATCCAAAGTATTCCTACCGCCCACTTCCAGCTACCATGGAGTCAGCCAGCACGCTATTTGCTGCTTCATCTAATGCAGCAAGCACTGGCCTGTGTGTCTGCTACTGCCAAGACAAACTAAGTCTAGCACTGCATGGCAGCGTTTCACCTGGCACATGTGATATGAAGGAGCGCGGGTAACTCGCTGCCCTGACGCTCCAGCAGGCAGACTGCCTGTGGAGGTGGAAGTGGATAGTTTTTGGGTGGTCTGCTGCAATCCTGGCTGGAAAGCACGTGGAGGTGCCAACAGCAATTGACCAGGTTGCTGGGGGGTTCCTGCCTCGCTGCCACTAAATACATTCAGCCAGTGGGCAGTAAAGGACATGTATTGCCCCTGGCCGTAAGCACTGCTCCAGGTGTCCACAGTGACGTGCACCATGCTGCAGAGAGACAGCTGCAGGGAGCGTCCAATATTGTCAGCCACGTGGGAGTAAAGGGCAGGGATAGCTTTGTTGGAGAAGTAATGCCGGCTAGGGACCTGCCAGCGTGGCTAAGCGCAAGCCATTAGCTCCCTAAAAGCTGGGCAGTCAACCAGCTGGTATGGCAGAGACTGCACAGCCAGCAACTTTGTCAGGTGGCCATTCAGTTTGCGCACTGTCGGATTACTTGTGGCGTAAAACTGCTTCCTGGCCACACACTCGGCAATGGACGGCTGCCAAATGGGAGGAGGTAGAGAAATACACGCACTGGCCGACGATGAGGTGGATGTACTAGTTACACACCGGGATGCGGGCTGAGCTATGGCCCTGGATGCGGCCTGCCTGACAGAAGGGACCCCGGGAGAAGTAACCAGCTCTTTAGTATTAATGGGCTGCTCTAAATTGCCAGCATGACGCCGCTTCAAATGGTTCCACAGAGCAGTGGTCCCAACATTTGTGGCTTTCCCACGGCTCAATTTCTGTTTACACAAATTGCACGTGGCCATACTGCTATCCCCCGGCAGAGTGGTAAAATACTTCCATACACCCGGTGTGCGCCCTCCACAGCTGGCCAAGCTTGTAGCTCTTTCAAGCTTACACCCTGGTGCCGGCCCCACTATATTTGGGGTCTCGCTAGTTCCCAGGGAAGCACTAGCCCTGGGCCTAACTCGCCTCTGCCCTCTGTTGCTGGCACTACTACTACCACCCTCCTCCTCTGAGCTCAAATCCTCCTCACCAGCCCGATCCGCTTCCCAGGTCGTCCGGTTTAACACATCAGATTCATCATCAGATTCCTCCACAACACATTTTTGGGAATGCAAATTAGGCTGTTCCCCACCAACTGACAATTCCGGGCAGTCCAAACTCTGACTGCCCTCTAAGAAATCCTCAGGAAGGCTGTCCTCTATAGCCGCCTGATTATTAGGTGGGCTTCGGTGTTTTTTTTTTTTTAGAAATTGCAGAAGGGACACCACTAGGAGGGAGCACTGAAGCCCGAGAGGTGGCAGAAAATGAAGGGGTTTGCTTGAGTGGAATTGTGGAGCAGGAAGAGTCTGACCCCTGGCTACATATGGATACTGTATCAGCAGATGACAGCAGATCATCTGGCTGAGACTGAGATGAGCGTGTCATCCACTCCACTACCTCATCTACTTTCTCCTCCACTACAATTTTGCGCCTCGGTGGGTTAGCCTGGTGAAACAACGGCCAAGTATTGCAAATACTACTAGTAGATGCTCCAGCTACAGGTCTTTTGGCACTGCTGCCCTGTCCCACCTTCTCCTTTTTTTAAAGCTCAAAGTCTGGCTGGAACTGGACGTCTTTTGCTTATCTATTACAGACATTTTTCAATTCACTCTGTGGCCCTGCAGCTAGTCTTTGTCCCTGTCTCTCCCTATCTCTCCCTGTCTCTCTCTCCATGCTTGATTAAATACTAGCCCTGAACTGGCCCTGCACTTGCCCTGCAGTATCCCTGATATCTGTAATATGGATTCCCAGAGCAATTACACCCCAATTTTCACAAAACAGGTCTCAGAGTCTCAGAACTTTACACACAGTGCTTCTGCTCGTCTCAGCAGTCGCAGCAGAAGTGATGCGTCACTGGCTTACCGAGCCTGAGCCAATCAGAGCAAGCCCTGCCCATTAAGTCAGGTGACCGCTTTCTTCCCGGGCTTTTGCACACGATAAACGAACTAACAGTAAAAGTTCGCTAATGAATTGAAATCGCACGCAACAGCGTATACAGAAACTTATACGTAGCAATAGCATATAATTTATAGGACAAACTACGTAGCGAATGCGTACAAAGCCAACGCGAATCACCTAATATTCGGATTCGCTTCGCAGCTAAAAAATCCCAAGATTCGATACGAATTAACGAATCGACGAATCGATTCGCTCATCTCTTATATATATATATATATATATATATATATATATATATATATTAGAATACTGTAATCAAAATGGGGCAGTTGCAGCCAGTTAATTTTTTTAGTTTAATCTGTCATATAAAAATGTGAAACTGGATTTTATTGACTGCTTTTTTCTAAGTTGTGGTTTTTTTTTCTTATTGTATAGTAAACTTAACCAAGGTGGACCGATGAATAGATAATGTTCAAAATTCAAATTAGGCACCATTCAAAGCAACCTGAGGATACCTCATGCAGTCCAGCTTGGGATCTTAATCATCCCTTTCATTAGTGTATATACTGTACACTGTATATGTTACTCATCCATTATTCACTTAGTAACAGTCTTGGTTAGATGACTCTCACTCTTATTTCGCTTTGTAAATGGTCCCAAAGGAACCTACCCTCACTAGTAGTGTTGAGTGAATCAAAGTCAAATGAATTGAATTCGATCCAAATTTCAGGAAAAATAGAATTCGCCAAGAAACCAAATTTACTCATGTTTCGTGATAACTAATCAATTTTCCTTAATATGGCAGTAAAAACAAAAATGATACAAGATACATATTCACCTCATCCATTTACACTCCAACAGGACGTTGTCGCAATCTTGATTGAAGGTACAGTGCAAAATCTTTCACGGGGTGATGTGTGATGTCACCGCACCTGGCCAGCGTGATCTTCAATCAAGATGGCAGTGACGGCTAGAGATGAGCGAATCTATTCGCCGCTTCATATATTCCTTACACACCTTCGTTATTTCCTATGCCGAAGCGAATCTGTATCTTTTCAGATTCACTTCGTATGACTCTTTGTAAATCTTTGTACGCTAACGCTACATATGCATCAGATAATTTGTATGCTAATGCTACGCATCTGATAATTTGAACGCTAATGCTACGCATCTGATAATTTATACGCTAATGCGTACGTATTCAGTCAAGTAGCGTGCTTTTATTGTATGTTCGTTATTTGTGCGGGCCTAGCATCGTGCGTGCGTAACCGTGAGATAATAATACATTAAAGCATCATACGCACTTTGTACGTTCATGCGTACGTATTAGCGGGAATGTTCGCAGAACAAGAATATTTTTTTAACGCAACTTGGACCGAAGCGAGTCTTATCCGTGGCGAATCTCTTTAAAAATTTGGCAAATATTCACCGAATCGAATCTTTGAAGATTCGCTCATCTCTAGTGACGGCCTCTACGCGAGCAAATGGATAAGGTTAGAATTTACTTTATTTTTTATTTTCCCCTTGATTAACCCATGAAAGGCCTAGATAGTAGCCTCAGATGTTGTGATCAGCAATGAATGCGGCATCTGTGGGGTTCAATGACTGGGAGGGTGGCATTATCGCTGTTCCCCGCTACATACAAGGAAATGCAAAATAATTCATCACGGCTCAAATTTCTTTGTGAAATTCGCCAAGCAGCCGAATCAAATTTTTACTAACTTCGCTCATCTCTACTCAACTGATACGGGCTCCTGATGCATATGGAATTCAGCTTAAAGTTAATTGTTGTATCCATAGCCAGTTTGTTTTATCCACAGCCTATTAAATGGCCATGCCTAGGCTAAAAACTATTACATTAAAACACACTTGCATAAATATTTGCTTTCAAGGTCAAAGGTAAACAATAGGGATGAGCGAATCGACTTTGGATGAACCATCCAAAATCGATTTGCATAAAACTCAGTTCTAATACTGTATGGAGCAGGAGCTCCATACAGTATTAGAATGAATTGGCTCCGATAAGCCAAAGTAATTACTTCACGAGACTTTGCGTAATAACTTCATAAATTAATTTATACTGCAAAAAAACATTTCCCGAACTCGGGTTTGGTTCCAAGTGGTACCTTGAAACTGAACCTGAGTTCGGGAAATGCTTTTTTATATTAAATATTAATTTATGAAGTTATATATGTTTTATATAAGTTTTATATGAATCGACTTCGGATGTTTCTTCCAAAGTCGATTCGCTCATCCCTAGTAGACAATGGTGTTGATTTACTGATAAGTCAAGAATAATGGAATGTATGGACGGTACTAAAACTTACCAACTTTACAATACATTGTTATGTTTTCCTTTTAATTATTTTTTTGTATTATAAGCATTGATTGAGATTTGATCTTTTTCTTTTCCAGAACAGTGACACTGTTGTTTTTGGTCCATTTCTAGTATTGCAGTTCGGCGCTATGGCCCTCCGCCTAACAGGAAAACTGTCTTAGTTGCACAGTGCAACTATCAGAGCTCAGCTTTTATTTTTTCAGAAAGCTTTAAGACATGAAAGAAGGACTATGATTGGCTGCTAACTATGAAGCCCATGCTGAGCTTAGGACTGAGATACCAGACATGAATGGTGCTGTTTGTGGGAAAAAATAGACCTTTTTGTCTAATATCAGACAATGACTTTTAGATTGTTTTCTGAAAAATAAAAAATAAAAATTATATGGAATGGAAATCGCCCCACACAATGAACTTCATCAAAAGGAGAAATGAAATGCCATGTATTTAAATTAAGCAAAAAAAAAAACTGAAATGCCATATATTTACATTAAGCAGAAAACTCAAGCATCTCTTAACATAGAAAGAAACATTCTCATATCTATAAGTGTAAAAAAAACTGGTTAACCATCAGAAGAGCTGGTGGTATTTTTTTTTTTTTTACCTCAAAGAGTTTTGTCCATAGAGGAAAAGGAGAATGTCAAAGGCAAAGAGTAAAAGCACAGAGCTGTGCCAGCAATCTGGAGTCTGGATCAATAAACACCTATCTCACCACATCGCAGTGTATCTCATATCATGATCAGGAGTGTTAGCAATCACTTCTTCCATCCTCTTGATCTTATTGATCTCTGTGACCTGACCTTCTTAGAATCAGTGAAGAGTGTAAGTCTTCCAGATGTAAAGATTAATGTCCTACTTCTGTCAGAGTAGCAGATTCTTTAAAAAAAAAGTCTGCAACTAAATAAAGTAATCTATGCGTGACATTGTTTCTGCAACATATTCATGCATTTTGCAAGACTTACATAAATGGGGCATTTATAGAAATTTATAAAAGTCTGCCACGTGTGAATTCAAAGGGCGTTCTTACCATAATATCTATTTACAAGAGAACAGCAAGATGTGTGAAATAGTTGCATTCCGGATTTATGAAATTTGCATTTATTCATTGCTTGTTTTTTTTTTTTTTGATGATTTTGCAGATATGAGTGAATGATGCTTTGGAGGTAGCATTTTTTGTGGTCATTTTCTTCTTTGACTTCAGTGGAAAATATTGTTCTGAACATGAACACATTAATGATAACAGTGATTAGAGATGAGCGAATCATTAAAAAAATTATTCACCGAACATTCGCCGAATTTTTCCTAAAATTCATATATTCGACGAATAGATTAGTTGTATTTGCGTACAAAATATACATTATTATTAGAGATGAGCGAGCATACTCGTCCGAGCTTGGTGCTCGTTCGAGTATTACAGTACTCGTAAGTACTCGCTGCTCGGACGAGTATCTCGCCATGCTCGAGGAAATGGCAACTTCCGCATTATGCATTTTTGGCGCCTATAAACTCAGCCAATCACAAGCCAGGAGACTCTGCGATACACCCAGCATCACGTGGGGCCCTTACATGTCGATAGCAGGGGTTGGCTGGCCTGATCAGGTGACCCTAGAATATACTAGTGACTGGCCGCAGTGCACGGCTCAGATGCTGTCTGGATGTCGTTAGGGATAGAGCTGCTGCGTTTCAGGGAGAGTGTTAGGGCCTGCATTTAGTTCTTTGTTAGGCAGGAGTGATCTCCCAAGAACCCAACAGCCCTTCTAAGGGCTACAAGAATTTTTTTTTTTGTCTCCTGGCTTGGCTGGCTGGCTGGCACTAGTAGTGCAGCTATCGCCATATATAACCCCTTTTTTTTAATTGTTATATCTCAGTGATACAAATCCATTTCACACAGCAGTGTGGAACCATTTGTGTCACAGTTCAGTACAATCACTACAACCGTATTTTCTGTCCAGGTGACACTTTCTGTACGTCACTTAATCCAACCAGGTCTTTTGCTCTCACGTATATAGATTGATCCCAAAAATCTCTGTGCGACATTTGTCTGGGTCGCAGTCAAAATAGCCACCGTCAGCAGGGTGTGAGTTAGGTCTACGATAGTTTCTGCACGTCACGTTCCAAAAAACAAAACTAAAAAAAATATATATAAAAAAAATATATATAAAAAAATAGTTTTTTTGTTGTTTTAGCTCAGTGATACAAATCCATTTCACACAGCAGTGTGGAACCATTCTGTCTGTCACAGTTCAGTACAATGACTACAACCGTATTTTCTGTCCAGGTGACACTTTCTGTATGTCACTTAATCCAACCAGGTCTTTTGCTCTCACATATATAGATTGATCACAAAAATCTCTGTGCGACATTTGTCTGGGTCGCAGTCAAAATAGCCACCGTCAGCAGGGTGTGAGTTAGGTCTGCGATAGTTTCTGCACGTCACGTTCCAAAAAAACTAAACTAAAAAAAATATATAAAAAAAAATATATATAAAAAAAATAGTTTTTTTGTTGTTTTAGCTCAGTGATACAAATCTGTTTCACACAGCAGTGTGGAACCATTCTGTCTGTCACAGTTCAGTACACTCACTCCAATCCGTATTTTCTGTCCAGGTGACACTTTCTGTACGTCACTTAATCCAACCGTGTCTTTTGCTCTCACGTATATAGCTTGATCACAAAAATCTCTGTGCGACATTTGTCTGGGTCGCAGTCAAAATAGCCACCGTCAGCAGGGTGTGAGTTAGCTCTACGATAGTTTCTGCACGTCACGTTCCAAAAAAAAAAAACTAAAAAAAAATATATAAAAAAAAATATATAACAAAAAATAGTTTATTTGTTGTTTTAGCTCAGTGATACGAATCCATTTCACACAGCTGTGTCGAAACATTCTGTGTGTCACAGTTAAGCTGTCCACTCACTACAATCCGTATTTTCTGTCCAGGTGACACTTTCTGTACGTCACTTAATTAAACCAGACTGAACAAGTTTGTGGGTTTCAGTACAGCAGGCCCATTTATTTTTTATTTTTTATATAATAAACTTATATACAGAAAATGTTGAACCCCGGGGCTAAGGGTCGAGGACGAGGGCGTAGGTGTGGGCATTCAATTACTGCAGGGGGCAGAGGCCGTGGTCCTGGGCAGGGTGAGACAGTACCTGCTGATGAGGGAGCAGGGGAACGCCGCAGAGCTACACTCCCTAGCTTCATGTCTCAACTTACAGGGACACGTGGTAGAGGACTGTTGAGACCACAACAGTGCGAACAGCTGATGTCGTGGATTGCGGACAATGCTTCAAGTAATTTGTCCACCAGTCAGTCTTCCACGCAGTCCACCGACGTTACCCAAGGGAGCACTCCTCTGGCTCCTCCACCTCAACCTCCTTCCCCCCAGTCTGCCCCCTCCCAGGAAAATTTGGAATGCGATCCGGCATTCTCTCAGGAACTGTTTTCTGGACCCTTCCCAGAGTCACAAACCACTTCTCAGGTTGCTGCTGACCTCGTTCCCGATGCCCAAGTTTTTCAACTGTTGCAGTCTGTGGGTGATGATGATGATGATGACAATGTTGAGTTAGTGGAAGAAGTTTGTAAAGAGGTGTTGGACGATGAGGAGACACGGTTGTCAGACAGTGGTGAAGTTGTTGTCAGGGCAGGAAGTCCGAGGGGGGAGCAGACTGAGGAATTGGAGGATGACGAGGTGACTGACCCAAGCTGGGTTGATAAGCCGAGTGAAGACAGTGCTTCTGAGGCGGAGGCGAGTGCTGCACCAGAACAAGTTGGAAGAGGCAGTGGTGTGGCCAGAGGGAGAAGCAGGGCCAGAGCTGGTGCATCAGCAGCAACTGTTTCACGTAGTGAAGCTCCCGTGGCGAGGCCTAGATGTTCGCAAGTCTCGAGGTTCTTTAAAGAAAGTGAGGATGACCGACGGACTGTGGTGTGCAACCTGTGCCACACCAGGATCAGCAGGGGTGCAACCACTACTAGTTTAACCACCACCAGCATGCACAGGCATATGAGTGCTAAACACCCCACTCAATAGAACCAAGGCCGTTCACCATCTCCAGCGGGTCACACCACTGCTCCTTCCCCTGTGTCACTCGCTGCCTTTGCTAGTCAAGCCCCTGCCCAGGACCCCGGCACGATCGCCTCTTGCCGGAATACCACACCTTCGCCTCCATGATCCTCCACAGCGTCCACAAATGTGTCCAGACGCTGGAGCGCAAGAGGAAATACAGTTCCACCCACCCACATGCCCAAGCCCTCAGTGTCCACATCCCCAAATTGCTGAGCCTGGAGATGCTGCCCTATAGGCTGGTAGAGACCGAGGCCTTTCGCAATCTCATGGCTGTGGCTGCCCCTCAGTATTCCGTCCCCAGCCGCCACTATTTTTCCCGATGTGCCGTCCCAGCCCTACACCAGCACGTTTCAGAGAACATCATCCGTGCCCTGACCAACGCTGTTTCTGAGAAGGTCTACCTAACCACGGACACGTGGACAAGTGCTATATCTCTATATCACTATATCTCACTGACGGCACATTGGGTTAACTTGGTTAACATTTCCGCAAGTCGACCACAGATGCTGCCTCTCTCAGGGCAGAGCATCGCCGCCCACAACTGCCCGCTCACCGACTGTTGTGTTACGTGCCCACGAGATGGAATTCAACATTAAACATGTTATCCAGAGTTTACCAGCAGCGCAGAGCGATTGTAGACTGCCAGATGTCAACTTCCACCAGAACTGGTAGTCAGGTCACTCAGATTCCTCAAGTCTACAATGAGGAGTGGATGTGGATGTCTGATATCTGCCAGGTGTTGAGCAACTTTGAGGAGTCAACACAGATGGTCAGCGGCGATGCCGACATTATCAGCCTCACCATCCCGCTGCTTTGCCTGTTGAAAAACTCACTGCTCAGCATGAAGTCGGATGCTTTGCGCTTGTCACAAGAGACGGTGGAGGAAGATACGTCGCTTGTTAGCCAGAGCACCCTCCGGTCTGTTTATCAGCGCGTATTGGAGGAAGGGGATGAGGATGAGGAAGAAGAGGAGGAGAATGTCGGTGAGACAGAAGAGGGTACCAGTGCTCAGTCCTTAACTCTTGAGCATGTATGGGCTGAAGAGGAGGACTTGGAGGAGGAGGAGGAGGAAATGGAGAGTCAGGCCAGTGAGGAGAGGGAATTCTTACGTGTTGGGACTCTGGCGCACATGGCAGACTTCATGTTAGGCTGCCTATCCCGTGACCCTCGTGTTAGAAGCATTTTTTCAAACACCGATTACTGGGTGTTCACTCTCCTGGACCCACGGTACAAGCAGAACCTTTCCACTCTAATCCCTGCAGAGGAAAGGAGTATGAGAGTGAATAGATATCAACAGGCCCTGGTGCACAAGCTGAAACAATCCTTCCCATCTGACACTGCTAGCAGCAGAGGGCATGGTTCTGTGGGCCAAGTAGCGGGGGAGAGGAGGCGAGCAGGCAGCTTGTCCAGCACTGGCAGGGGAACGCTCTCCAAGGCCTTTGCCAGTTTTATGTCACCCCAGCAAGACACTGTCACCTGTCCCCAGTCTAGGCAGAGTAGGGGGGAGCTGTACAGAAAGATGGTGAGGGAGTACCTAGCTGACCATACCAATGTCCGTAGCGATCACTCTGCTCCATACAACTACTGGGTTTCAAAGCTGGACACGTGGCCTGAACTGGCGCTGTACGCCTTGGAGGTGCTGGCCTGCCCTGCCGCTAGCATGCTGTCAGAGCGGGTATTCAGTGCAGCTGGTGGCGTCATTACCGATAAGCGTACACGCCTATCAACTGACAGCGCTGACAGGCTGACGCTTATTAAAATGAACAAAGCCTGGATTTCACCGGAATTCAAATCTCCTCCGGTGGAAAGCAGCTAAAGATTTAAATAACTTATGTATCCGATTCCTCTTCTCTACTCCTCCTACTCCTCCTTCTCCTCCTTGTCGTCTTTGCCTAACGCTGACCCAAAAAACGCCATTTTTTAGAGGTCCAACTGGCACTCTTTTACCACAATTTTTCAGGAGGGCCCCCTACAGGCCATCTCTTCAAACAATTTTTCCGGAGGTCCACCTACAGGCCCTCTCTCCAAACTATTTTTCCGGATAGCTGCCATATACGGTATTAAACTGAGAAGAATACATAGAACACATGCCACACTTGATCGAGCTCATAATTGACAATTGTATCGGTTGATGCTAAATTTTTAAGTTGGGGTCCTGCGTCGTCATTCGAACTCCATCCGGCTGTTGTCACCACCACACACGCAAGCCCAGGGGGCACTCCTCTGGCTCTTCCAGCTCAACCTCCTTCCCTCCAGCCTGCCTCCCACCTACAGGCCCTCTCTACAAACAATTTACCCGGATAGGGGACGTATTAGATATTATACTGATTTTTGTTGGTTCTTCTTTTAATTGGCTCCTGACCTGTGATAGGCAAAGCATGGACACGTCCCCTTAGCTGCAGTAGAAAAGACACTCCCCTGGCCAGAGCAAGCTCTTTTTCCTTTTCCGTGTTCGAAAAATCCATGAAATATATGGTCCCAAGATAGGGGACATATACGATTTTAAACTGAGAAGAATCGATACCACACATGCCCCACTAGGAGAATTTGGGGTAATGGTGGGATTAGGCAGCCTTAGAGGCATCCATGCATGCTGCCCCTGCTGTTTCCTGTCCATTTCCGTGGTGTTTCCATCATTTTCTGAGGTTTCCAGGTTTTCACCCAGCCTTCCCTAGGCAGAGCCTTGGTCCCCTGCAAAAAATGCTCGAGTCTCCCATTGACTTCAATGGGGTTCGTTATTCGAAACGAGCACCCGAGCATCGGGAAAAGTTCGACTCGAACAACGAGCACCCGAGCATTTTAGTGCTCGCTCATCTCTAGTTATTATGTGCTATTAGCGAAAATTCGCTCACTAATAACGAACGTTCATTTACAAAATGTACGCAACTTCTTAGAAGACGTACGCATGAGCGTACAAATAGCTTACGAATCTCAGCGTACTATTGTCTAAGCGATTACGTAATACGCAGGCACGTACGAGGAGAGGCCGCGGCGTGCACTCCTCAGAGACAGAGCGAATAATCGAGACATATATATGGTAAAGTGCACATACATTATTGTAGGTATAATATAAAAATGTTAAATATCACCTACCTAGTATGCTCACGGACACGTTTAAGTCTCTTTTCTTCTGACGCTTGTCATAGAACTGGAGCAGAGTCCCAAACTCAGTCGCAATTTGTAATCCACATAGGTAAAATTGTAATCCAAATGGGTAAAAAAAAAGCAGCAAAGGTTCCTTAAAAAACCCTCTTTCAAGGGGCTCCCCAAATAACCTGAAAAGGGGGAAAAAGGGATGAGGCACACGAATGCGCAACTTCATTTCCTGAGTTGCCTCGTCATCCTCCCGCGCTGGAGAAAGGGGCGGAACTACCAGGGAGGAGTCTGCATCACTGAATTGAATTCGTACGCAACAGCGTATAAAGTAACTACCAGGGAAAAGTCTGCATCGCTGAATTGAATTCGCACGCGACAGCGTATAGAGTAACTAAATTATACGTAGAATAGCATATAATTTATAGCACACACTACGTAGTGAATGCGTACAAAAGCGAAGCGAATCACCTAATATTCAGATTCACTTCGCAGCTGAAAAATCCCAAAATTCGATACGAATCTACGAAGCGGCGAATAGATTCGCTCATCTCTAACAGTGATGTAACCTGAAAATCCAGGGCACAATTTTATAATGTGGTATTCATAATACTGTTATTTTTTATGATGTCGCACAAGATCAAACTAGGAATTTTCCTTTCCAGGAGTAAATCCTACTGTAAACAGAATGCATTTATAAAAGACAATTCATCGGAACATTCATTGTCGATCCCTGTCCATCCAATTAGCCTTATTTACTGCAGCAATCATCACTGCTGTATGCAGATGGAGCATTGTCACTACCATCGCTCCTCCACATACAGTTTCATTATTTTCTGTCACAAAACCCACCTAATCTGCCAGCAATACAGATCATTTATCATCTATTCGCTGGCACATTTAGCTTTCATTTTGTTGGACTAATGAACTTAACAGTAACAGTAAAATCAAGCATAAAGTGAAAATAAAAAAAGGTCACATTCCAATGTTTATTTCATAAAACTGTTTTAAGCGTCTAACAATCCTATCTGCTTCTCATGCTGCTATGTGTTATGTTCTATACTACATTATACCAAACAATACTTCTTATATTAGCTCTCTATGTGGCTTGCTGTAATGCAGTGTATGCAATCCTACTTTCTCTCTTTTAATGCTTTTTTTACCTGTTAAAATGTGACTTGGTAAAATTGAGTCCTTTAAATGCGCTACTTGTAGATAATGCAGAATTTAGAGCACAGTGCCAATGTGTAACAACAGGAGCCAGATTTAACCCTTTCTACCCCAGTTTTCAACAGAAGGAAAGGAGCGCCTCATGGATTTTGGAGGCAGATTTTGCTAGAATGGTTTTTATGCACCATTTGGTATTTGAAGAGACCCTGACATACCCCTACAGTGGAAACCCTTAAAAAGTGGTGCCATTTTGGAAACTATACAAAGAATATATTGAGGGGGAACTGAGCACTTTGAGCCCCTAAGTGTTTTACAGAATTTGGAAATGGCTGTGAAAATGAAAATTTTCATTTCTTCCAATTAAATGTTGCTTTAGCCCCAAATTTTTCATTTTCACAAGGGGTAACAGGAAAAAAAAAGCACCCCATAATTTGTTACCCATTTTCTCCTTAATATGGCAACACCCCATATGTGGTGGTAAACTGCTGTAGGGGCACATGGCAGGATTCAGAATGGAAGGAGCACCATATGGCTTTTGCAGCGCAGATTTTGATGGATTGGTTTGCGGGTGCAATTGGTTTTTATGTTTTGAGTGATTGTCTTATGTGGGTGCTAATTTTTTGCGGAATGAGGTGAAGTTTTCTTGGTATTACACTTTTTGTGAGGCAAGGTGAAATAAAATGGCTGTTTTGACATATTTTTTTTTACATTTCTTTACAGTATTCACCTGAGGGTGCATATCATGTGATATTTTTATAGAGCAGGTTGTTACGGACGTGGCAATATCCAATATGTCTTATTTTTATTTTTGTTACGTTTCCACAGTAAATGCATTTTTGAACAGAATTAAATGTTGTTTTTGTGTTGCCATTTTCTGACTGCCCTATTTTTTATTTTTCTGTTGATTGGCTATTTTTTTGCAGGATGAGATGATGGTGTGATTGGTACCATTTTGTGGTACATATGCATTTTTGATCGCTTGTTATTATACTTTTTGTGATGGAAGGTGACCAAAAAAATGGCTGTTTTGGCACTCTGGATCATGTGATATTTTTATAGAGCTGGTCGATACGGATGCGACGACACCTAATATGTGTACTTTTCTTTTTTTTCCCTATTTTTACAATTTTTTAATTACTTAATTATGAGAAAAGAATGTTTTTTTTCCTTAAAAGTTTTTTTTTATCATGCAAAACTTTATTTTAACTTTTTTTAAACTTTTTTTCAACGTTTGAGGATCTGATCTCCTTTACAATGCATTACAATACTTCTGCAGCTCCTGCACCTACCTTATCAGCGTGCCATAGTACTACACCGCTGGTTGGGAAGTCAGGAAGTCACTTCTACTATTACGGGGTTGGTCGGGAAGGGGTCAAGCTACAGAAGATAATTCTGGATGTGTCAAAGGGGTGCAATAATTATTCACCTGCTTTGACAGCTGAGATCACAGTTGACGACACTAGCTAGACAAGGGAGCAGAGTGTAAAATCTGGGCACTGGGACTTTTTCTAGCGCTACTAAATTATTTTAACTATTGAACTACAGCTGCAGTCCACAAGATTGCATTTAACTGAATACATTCATTTGGAATGCAGCTGTAGTTTAACAGTCAAAATCAATCAGTTGCGCTACAAAAAGTCGCAATGTAGCCCTAGCCTCAGGGTACAACAAGACGGTAGCATCTTATTTTCTAATAGAAGTCGATATAGAAATAGGTTTCTGGGACAAACCTGGCGAATTCCAATTACACCTGTTGTACGTGTGGCCGACCACATATGAAACATGAGATTGAACTAGCTGCAACAACTTTGTTCTGTTTGTGGAATTTTTCGACTTCAGATTTTAAAATGTTTTCAAATACGCAGATACGAATGTTGAACTCATACACCAAAGTCTCACGCAACTTCGGCCAAGATGAAGATTGCTTATGAGGAAACCCTATGTTGTAATGCTGCACGGAAACAGCATTAACAACATAGTTTTTTACAAATTAATTTTGGATCTCTGATACGAAGCTCGTTTTGCTCAAGCCTAGTTATTACATCTGAGATTATAGATTTGCTTTTTTTTTCTTAGTTTCATCTAGATATCAATAGATGCATATTTTTATTTATTTTTTCAATTATTTTTTTTAATTAGGCAATTCTTAGGCAAGTCTAAGTGCATGTCATCTTCATCGAAACACAACCCAGTGGATTGAAAATTGTATCAAGCATGCACAAACTTAAAGGCGTTATATGGAATTAAATATTTTCAGGATATTTGTGAATATCATGGGGGTCTTTCTCCTGGCACTGCTATTGCTAAGTTGTTTGAAGGGGCCACAGCACTCACAGCTACCATACCAAGCATAGCACTGTATTGTATATGTATAACACAGTGCTTGGTATTGCAGCTCAATCCCATTTACTTGGATGAGACTGAACCACACCAAGGTAATGTGACTGATGAATGTGAAGTCATATGTCTAGGAAGACCCCTTTAAACAGCTAATTGGCAGGGTGCTGGCATTTCCCACTGATCAGATATTTATGATCTATACTGAGAATAGGTGATCAATATTTAATTCCAGAAAATCCCGTTAAGCATGGGTAAACAAGTGTATTTGACATGAATCTGATCAATCCAAGCAACCCACATGCACATTTCTATGTCCATTCATTCAATTATTTTTTAAGTTGCAGAATGTAGGGCTGCATCAGATGTCAAAATATTGATGCTTTTTTGATACTTTGATGCCCAGTTCTATTTGATACTGACATTGTCAGTATTTCAGTACTAAACTGTGCTATTGCGCAGCTTAGTAGCATGTCCGACTGACATAAAATATTGTGTGCACTATCTGGCGCACACCATGTTCTGATCACCCAGGGGAAATCACAGGAACTGAGAATGGTCAGAGCCCATGAATGATGTATGTATGAAAGGAAGGCCCTGCTGGAGTATATGACTCATCAGACCTCCTCTATTTTGTGCCTTCTTGTAGTATAATAGCAATTAGTAAGGGAGTGCTGCGCTGTAGCAGGGTGTGCTGCACTCTGTGAGGTGACTGTGTGCTGAATTGTGCTGCTTCCAGTGACCAAGGTCTTCCTTTCAAACTATAACTGCCTGGCTCAACACATGCATGGTTTACCAATAATTACACAGAGATTATCAGTGCTCAACACAATACAATTTCCTTTGAGATCACTGTATGCTGAGGTATTGGTGATTGGCTGATAATTAGTGAACAGTTTTGCCCCAGAAGTCACTGATCTACCCTCTGTCAAATCAGCTGATCATTGCATATAAACAGCCTGGACAGATCTGTTCTATTTGCTATAGGTTTGGTAGGCTAGTAGCCGTGTCTCTGATACACTTTAAGAGTTAAGGTGGAGGGAGGGCTCAGATAGTACATGATGCTTACTTACTCCAAGTGCCTCACACTAACAGTAAGTGACCCCATCCAGCACCTCCTCACAAAATGTGCAACATAGGGATAATATTAGGTACTTAATGGGGTCACTTAATATTTGTGTGAGGCACATAGAGATCCAAATTGATAAAACTATGCACCTCACATTAATAGAAAGTAACTCCATCAAGTAGCTCATGCATTTTGCTCATTATGTGAGGAGGAACTTGATGGGAACTTGATGTGAGGCACATTGTTTAATCAATTTGGGCCTCCATGTGCCTCACATTAATAGAAACTTACCCCATTGGGTACCTTCTCACATAATGGGCAACATGAGGTTAATGTATCGGTATTTATTTATTTTTTGCAAAGTATTGATTTGATATTGATTGAGTGTTTATTGATTGATATCAAAATTGAAGTCCAAATACTGGCATTGTGATAATCCTAGCAGTGTGGAGACACTGGACAAGCCTTTAAGTCACACTTCTTTTGGGAAGCCACTTTCCTTCCCACTAGGCTGAACCCACTTGGCATGCAAGCTATAAAAAGAATCTAAGGGTCTTAATAATTGTGGAGCATGTGTTCAATTTGATCCAAAATGCTAGCACATTTTCACAAATAAATCTCCCCCCTTTTATTTAGTGGATTTGCATGTTCTACCTCCACTTTAGAAATAACAATATAAATGAGAACAAAATATAAATGCTAAATTAAGATAAATAGTATGTTAATATGCTGACCAAAAGGAATATATAAATCCTGCTTATGCATAAAGCTGATGATGACAATTTATAGACTTTTCTTGTTGCTTGAGCAAATTTTGCAAGGTCTATTTACAATTTTATCTTATAGCTGTGCAAGTCTGAGGTTCATTAAATGTCCACTAACGTAAATAAGACAGTCTGCTTTTTGAACTAGAACAGGAAAATAATACAGGTTTCACATAGCTTCTAGATCCTTACAATAAGTATAAAATGTTTTATAATCTTGCTTTTTCAGACCATCTGGTTTATGGTTTTTTTGTCATGTGCCAAATTATTTTTGCCATGCAATGACCCATAAATGTAACAACTGGTGTTTAAAATAAGCTTGATAGATATGTTCCTTTTTATCTGCAAATTCCAGTTCACATTCATATTCAAGCCTTTGTTATAGCATAAAATTTAGCAGAGAATGTTTTCAAGGTATCAAATAGCTAAAGTCATTGGTCAAGGGAATTAGTTTCACAGAAGAGTTGAATATATAATATGTGTCATTCATAAATTGCTACAGTGTCGCTTCTAAGTATATTTTGTAATGTTTACATTTTGTTCATATTTTACATATGGTACACAAGTGACAATATTCTACTCTTGCTCCTCTGATAGCCTTTGATGCCATTATTATGTATTGAAATGTTTTACATTTTTAAATCCCTTAAAGCCTAAAACTTGAATACCATGAAAATCAACAAGGAAAATCCATCATTGAAGATCAGTAGTGTAACTTTTCCCAAAGAACTAGTAAACACCAAAAGTATTTTAGATGCATGTTTGTCTTTTTTGGCAGTGGGCCATGGCTTAGCAAAAAGGGGCCTAGTGTGTTGGAAATAGACATTTTTGGTATGCTTTCTGGTGTAAAGTCAGCTAGGTGATGTAAGCTTAGATTAAACAGTCTAAAGGGGTACCTGATTTATCATCCAGCATCAACTACTATGATAACAGTTTTAGCCCATCTAGTCTAAGTTAACTTAATCTAAAAATGAGACAGTGCTGTAAAATCTGCCCTAGTGTACCAGAAAAATTAATGATATCTCCTCATCTGGAGTGCAAAGGTGCCGCTAATCCTGGCACAAGTGAGTAGTACTGTAAAAAGGTGCAACTAAACAATTATGTATGCAATTCAGTAATGCAGGTGTTTTACTATTAAAACGCCCATACCTATTGGCTAGGCCGTTTGACACTGGGCAGTTTGTAGTGTCTGAAGCATTCCATGTTCAATAAGATTTCAAGTTACCATGACCTAGGGAAGACCTTTGTATGCTGAAAATATTGTACCCTTGAAACTTGAAAGGCCACTGTAGTATGTAGTCTGGACTAAAACTACTGTTTGATAACCATTTCAATGTGTAGTCTGGTCTTCTTACTAGACTGCCTGTCTATTTCTGAATACCCTCTATAACAGCAGTTAGCTTTTCGGTCTGGACCTCAAAGCCAACAGTTTGCCTGAAATCAATATTTTCTTATATAAAAGCAGTCAGTTTGTGAAGTCTAGACCTCCTACAATATAAACAGTCTGTATTTTAGAACATCTACTAATTATAGCAGTTTGGCAGTGGCATAACACTCAGAAGGAGACTGGGAATCCATCCATCTTGCATATTTGTCAACAATTCCATATTTCATGGGACTTTCTCATGAGCTGGACAACATTATCAGCAAACCATATAATGGCCTTCCAAGATTACATACACTATATCACAGATAGAATAAGTATTTCCTGACTAATCTCATGGCCAATTACACTAGTCAAATACTGATCACTATTCAATATTCATGTCTTACTTTTCAGTGATAGTCTGATGTTTGTACATTTTTCAAATATGAAGGCTAGAGGAGCACCACACTGCTCCTCTCCAGGTCTTTCTTTATCTGACTACAGCAGTCACATCCATATAGAAATGTGACCACTACAAATCACTGATCTCAGTGGTATACAGTACAAGATCATTTAGGCCAGTGATTGGCTTCCGAGGTCTTCTGTGTAAATGGGAATGTCACCATTGTAGCCAGGTAAAAAAAAATTAAAGAGAGCCAGAGAAGTGACAGTACTGGAAGTGGTGCGGATTGAATGGGTAAAGTATGGGTTTTTTTAGAATAAGGGCAACAAAAACATTTTTTATAACCAAACCTTTGAACAAAAAGTCTCAACCCTTTAAGGCAATGACATACTTGTGACAATTTGTTTTCATCCCTGCCTTTTGAGAGCCTTTAACTTTTTTATTTTTATCTCTAGGCTTTTGAGGGCTTATTTATGTGGGACGAGTTGCATTTTTAATGGGGTATATTTAACATATTTAAAAAGTTTTATTATTTCTTTTGAAGCAAATTGAAAAAACAAACAACAATTTGCATTCACTGAATTTTATTTGGCAGGTGAGTAAAGTTCTGGTGACAGCAAAACAATTATTTCATAGTTGCTATCTTGGGTTACATATCACTTTTTATTATTTACTTTTTTATTAATGAATTAAAAACCCCACAATCCTGCTTTTTTGTGTTGTTTACTTTTCTTTTATATAACACATTTTTTATTCAGAACAGTGTTTTTTTTTGCTTTTTTAAAAAAAAAAAACCTTTAAAAAAATATTTTTACATTTTACTTTTTTTATTACCACTATAGTTTACACCATGAGACCTAATGATCGTATCTACAATATACTGCAACACCAATGTAGTGCAGTATATTAATCCTGTCTATGTATTGCTGACAGCTGCTGACAGCTAACAGTTATGCCCTACCATAGCAACTCATATTGTAGGTACCCCACAATTGCATTATGAGGTAAGGAGGGGTGGGGTGTTGCAGTAGGCTAACACTGAGAGATCCCTCCCTCTTTCAAGCCATTTCAACATTTTGATGCGTAGGCATCTATGCGGTTAAGTTGTCTGGATTAGAGGAATCTCCAATTTTGAGTGTTAGATTAGGGTAATGGCTATAGAATGCAGTTTTATTTAGAAAACTATAAAAAATAATAGTGCTTTATAATTCAAGGGTTCATGTACAGAGTCATAAATAATATAGCAACAGACAAATTAATAGTTAGTACAAGAGGAATGAGGGCCCTGCTCGCAAGAGCTTACAATCTATGAGGGGAACCACATAGTTCTGATGATGTAATACTGGGAAGTAGTTAATAAACTAGCAAGGAAATTAAAAAAAAAAAAAACACAAAAAAGGACTAATTTTATTTCATATACATTCTTCAAAGGTCTTAGTTGTGTTTTCCTTCAGTTGCTTTCTTTTTCCTACTTTCATTAGTTTGTTCTCTCAAAAAAGCAGCTTATTATTCATGTAGTAAATGCATCTTGCATAAATCTATCAACATTTCGAATTATTGACTAATATTTAATATAGCTTCATGCTTCATCTTGAAGATAAAAGGGTCTTGTGACTTGGTTCCCAGAAAAAGGTGGGGGGGAGGGTTGGCGAGACTAATAAAGAATAAACAAGAAAAAACAAATAGCAGGCAAGCAACAATAGGACACTTTTGTTTCTCTATTGAAGTCTACATATATCTGGATGAGTCTTTTTCATAACAGACAAATCAATAGAGGCTGCACATCTTATTGTCAAAGTGCACAAAGCAATCAAAGTCCCTCAAATTACATCTTTTATTGGATGAAATAGAGAGAGGAGAATACCCATCGATCCTTTGCTAGTCTCCGTAAGAGTCTAGGATAGTGACATTTCTCTGTAACAATGACTGATATCTTTGTAAACTGCATTATGGTGCAATACAATGTGTAATGACTGTTTTGTGACTCTGTCGTAACACTTTTTAATGAAACAAATGAGCATGTTTAGGAAACATTGTACAGAATACACCAAGGCTTGGTGGGAAACCAATGTCAAATCAAATTATGATTATTGTGACTGATTGTACATGGAGAGTTTACATGCAGCAATGTTTCCAATATGATGAAATGTTTCCACTATAGTCTAGCAAATATTGGGAGGACAGTCCCTCCTACAGTGAAAATGCACAGTTATCATCCGTTTTTGGCCTGTAATGTCATATATTTGAATGTCAGATTAATGGCTCAGGAAATAATTCTAGCGTGTAATCCCTAGTTATTGGGTTCTTGTTTTTAGATTTTTATAAAAAACATTTTCCCCATTAACCTTATTTAAAGAGTTGTCCTACCATAACAATTGCTAGCCTATCCAGAGGATGGATGATGAGTATATAATTGATGGGTTCTGACCGTTGAGATCCCCACTGACTACAAAATTGGGTTTTTATTCACTGGTAAGTGAATAATGCGATGGTCATGCTGCCATATAGCCAATTACAGTGTTTGGCTACCTCTAGCAGCCCCATGAAGATAAGCAGAGTGACAGCGCCCATGTGTCACTAACCATTCATTCACTCATGTGACCCAGGAATCTCCTCCTATAGTAGTGAACAGAGAGTGGCCGAGCATGCATGACTGCTTTACTCTCACTTCGGGTGGCCCATTCTGAAGACAGGAGCGGGTCCCAGAGGTGGTACCTGCATCTATCTATACATTTTGTACTTGAGATAATCTTTCATTTTTGAAGCTCATCTTTTGACCTATTCAATTGTATCAATGTCTTTTTGTAGTTGAGGTCTGAAATACTGAACCCAATATTCCAATCATAACTCCTAAATCCTTCTCTTCTGAAATCCTTGCTAACACAGAACTGTCAATATTATGCTCAGACAGAGGTTTCCTTCTCCCCCAGACATAATTTTACATTTGGAAACATTGAAATACGGCTTCAATTGTTTTGACCATTTATGCAGTAATGTAGTAAGAGCAGCAATGTTAATGTTTCTAACTGTTTTGATAAACTAATATTTTTGTCAACCATTTTACCAATTAGTAATGTTTTGAGAATACCTTGATTCTATAAAAACTGTTTTGAAGTTGACTGATCAAAGCATACCATTTGTAATGCAGTTCTTTTTTTTCACTTGGTGTGCTTTGAGGTCTTTCATCAAATTATATTGTGGGATTATGTAAATGTGATAATGTGTGCTACCACAAGCCTTTGATATACCTCGTTTTTTATATTCAAAAGATTAAGGCCCCTCACTGTGCAATAAGTAAGGAGTTTTACATCAGCAGGATGCCTAGAGAATAAATATTTATAGCAAGGAAGGTCAGCAATGGACGGAATACCTAATTTGTGATAATAAAGAATTGATCATAGAAATTGATTGGTATGAAATCTATGTATTGATTTGTATTCTATGGATATAATTTTTTTATTTTTCTCATTTTTTATTGGTTTAGGAGGTGAAAGATTATGGTAGATACTAAAATGCAAAAATGAATTGCTTTTCTGCAAAACTATTTTCAAAATAACATCATTATTTATGAAAAATTGCGTCTTTTAATTTGCAGGAGATGGTGGTTGGTCGCCACTGGACACTGATCATTATCAGTGGCTCCAAGTGGATTTTGGAAGCAGGAAACAAATCCGTACCATAGCTACTCAAGGGAGGTATAGCAGTTCTGACTGGGTGTCCCAATACCGCCTGCTCTACAGTGACACTGGCAGGAACTGGAAACCGTATCATCAGGATGGAAATATATGGGTAAGGAATATAAATTCACATCTTTTATATTTTTCTAAGTAATTACTATCAAAAAATGTTCACAAATAAGCCTAAATGGTCAGGGAAAAAATATTATCTTTTTTTTTTTTTTTTTTTTTTTTTAATTGTGTCATTTAATAGTTCAGCTCCTATCTGACTCGAGATCGGGGTGGTGATGTAGCCATTCACTTTTACACAATGATATGTAACTGAACAGCTGACGGGTACATTGGGTAGGCTACAACATTATGTGTAGCTGTAACATTTTTGCTATGGGGAAAGGCTGTTTTAAAGAATGTTACTGTGATAAGTAGATATGCATATAAATGTCTATTGTGTCAATGATGCTTACTTTGTGAAGGACTAACGTTTTCTGTTGCTGATTCTTATACTTCTTGTACGATGTGTTGTTTTTGTGAAATAAATGAAATTATAAGATATAATAATTATTCTGCCAAAAATATCACGTTATGTAATGCACCTTTTTGGATTTTAAAGAATTATTGATTGTTTTTCAAATAGACCCCTTTATCAAGTCTGAAAAAAGTGTTGTGTTTCCTGGACGAACGTCACTGGAAATCATGGATGAGCAGAGCTGGCACAGAACAAGTGAGGTACAGTATCTGGAGGAGCTCTGTTCGAGCTCTGCTCATATGCGATTTCCAGTGGCATTCATCCAGGAGATACAACATTTCTTTCAGACTTGATAAAGGGGTCCATGGTACCACGAAAAGCATTGTCTATTTGACAATCAATAAATGATATAAGTCCGTCATCTCTCTGGTCGTGTTTTGTGCCTGTATCACTCTAGTGGTCCGTGCTCACCATGGACAGATACATACTGTAGGGAAATTGTTACCATTTCAGATGCTCCAGGCAGGCACGGACATCGCTCTGCTCTCCCTTTGTGAATTGGATTAAAACTCTGGGAACTTTCCTGCAGCACTTATAGAGTTAATGTTTTCCACCTGCCCTTGTCCAGGTGCTAGTTAAGTTGCTGATCAGTCTCCCAATTTAGCTGCTTTGAGGTTACTCCTTTCTAGTAACCAATAAAGGTGATCTCACCTGGATATCCTTGTTTGTTTTCCAATTTGTCCACTTTGCTGCCTGACCTTGGAACTGCTATATTGAATATGCAAGTACTCAGCCTTCCTTGACTATTGGACTGTGTTCAGACTATGCTTTTGCCTGTGTCCCATTTTGGGATGTTAGGAGTATGAACATCACAAAAAATATCTGTAAGTTAGAGTTTATAGTACAATATAGTACCCACGGTGTAGTACTCTTCTTACTTGTCTGACCCCTTCCACTGGTGAAATCAAAGGTCGTTTGGTTACAATAAGGCAATGGTTTCATATATTTCCCTGTTGTCTAGGGAGATTCAGTATGGGAAGAGCTATGTTTCTCACAGTCCTTCCTATGAGCTAAATCCTCTTTTAGCATCCTCTCCTGCCTCATGGATCACACTGTTCGATGTCTGACAGGAAGAAAGAGAATGTAAAGGTAAGCTCCAGCTCACCTGTACCTTAGTTGTACTAGATGTGCATGGTTTTAGTCCGATTCCTGACCTTATTGTAATCCACAAAGTGAAAACCAGCACCGTTCTTAAAAGCTGTGATGATCCTTTATTCTTGAGTACAGCAAGCACATACAAATAATCACGGCACCCCAACTGTAAACGCACTTCAGACAAACTACATGTCCTTAATCATTACAAATCATTTGTAATGATTAAGGATATGTAGTTTGTCCGAAATGCGTTTACAGTGGGGTGCAGTGATTATTTTTATGTGCTTGCTGTACTCAAAAATACAGGATCATCATAGCTTTTAAGAACGGTGCTGGTTTTCACTTTGAGGAAAAAAGAGAAGTTTGCAGATACATATCTCTAATTGATCCTGCAAAGCTCTGTATGAGTGCTCTGAAAAATCATTAAGGCAACAGTTGGGGGGACTGGTACTACTGGAGTAACCCAACTATGGACTATAAATATAAATACTTTTAAGCAAGATTTCTTTCCTGCAAAAAAGCAGGTCTTATAGTCTGAAAACACTACATTTTTGTAAAACTTGTGGTTTGAAATGGACAGGCTTAGAGCATATAATATGAGACTGCCCTAAGGCATTGACATTTTGGATAAGTGTTGTGAATTCAATGTATTTAGATATAAAATAGATTTAATTTTGAATAATTGTGTCCTAGATGATTTAAAAGTACTCTTCAATTATAGATAGATATTGGGAAAATGATATTTGCAGGTCAGATGATAATGAATAAATACTGGTTATTAAAAAAAAAGACTTGAATGAGAAACATTGAAGGAATAGTGTTTCCCAGATAAGTTTATATAAAATTGGAATCTGAAGTCGGAAATTATGGTAATCCTGGACAAGTTTTATTGATAAGGATGAGTATAGGTGACATTTTATTGCTAAAGATATACATACAGAATTGGAAACACTATATCAGCTTACAGAGCAGTGATCAGAAACGAATATTCATATAAATGTCTATTACTAATCATTAACCACTCATTTGCTGCATTTGAATCAGCAATCCTCATTACTCAGGTGAACGATTGTTGCTACAATCATTCATCCTATAGTTCCAATGTTTGCCATTAGGACACAGGATGGGACTATGTGCTGCCGACAAACAAGTGTTTGTTCATTTGTTGGGTGATTAACAGCACCTTTCCATGGCTCAATTTTGAGGAACAAGCATACATAGGAACATTCAGTTCTCAATAATTGTCTTAATCCGCAAATATAAAAGGGCCAATAATCTTATAGTTATTTATTAATTTTAATCAATTGGGAGTAACTAAAAGAAGCACAAGCTATAATAGCTATATAGGCATACAATAAATATCTACTTTGTCCCAAGTTTGTTCCATTTCAGATTCAACTGTGCACATTAAGACACGTCTAAATAATTGAAAATTTGCTTTAAGCAATGTGACAAATTTTGCTAATAAATATTTAAAGTTGTTGAAAAGTATAGTATCAGTCTATATAAGTGCCCTCATTGGTCCAAAATAATTTTAAATGTCTGTTGTCTGGCTTTGCCTGTATACCATGAGTAAGCACTGAGTATGCAAAACACGTAGGTTTGCTGCCTGGACCCTGTCTATTTTTAATGGATTTTTGATGTTTGCTGATAAAGAATTGGATTTTTTTTTAAGATGGGCCTCTCAGATTTTTCTGCTATATTCTCTAGCAAATGGCCAGATGTAAGGATTTTCAAAAATTTTAATTTAGTGAATTAAAACAGATTAATAAAATATTTTGAAGCTTTTTCTCCAAAAGCAGACAACCTTTTTGTTCTACTTTTCTGATTATTGGTGAGTATGATTAATTAAACTCTAGTTTGTGTTTTGCAGAACTATATTAGGCAAGCAGATTCCATTGTTATGGTTCAGTGAAAGAATAGACAAGTACAATGGTCTGATGGAGAATAGAAATATATTAAATGCCCTTCCAAGTCCTGGTACTTTTAACACAGATTTATTTGGTAGTTTTACTTGTTGTACTGGTTTATGATGTATGTATTTTACAACAGCACGTCTGGTTAAAAGAAATAAATCATATAGAGGGCCTCTCTCAATAGGTATTGGTATATGTGTACAATTAACTGAGGAAATTGCTTTCAAAAATAGTGTGAGAAAAGCAAACTACTGAAGCATACCTAAGCAAGCACTTCAAGGTCATCAGAGAATTGTTGATTTTATTTAGTCTAAAGAAGAACACAAGCAGGCCACCAGACTCAAATGTTAGACACCATATCATTTCAATTATTATCGTATTGCCAATGTAACCTGATAATATGTACAAGATAATGAATTTGCAAATTGTACATTACATAACATCTGGGTGTTGAGTTGATCTACATGTTTATACCAGTATGCTATTATTGACCATTGAGATTAATCTAAAACATGATTATCATTTATATGGAAAATTAAATAGGTTAATTTTACAAGCTAATCTAAAATGACATTTGAGCTCAGGGTATTAGTTTATCTGAACCAGTATTATAAACACATTGAACCGTTTTGAAGCATAATTAACTTTAAGGCTTTAAAGTGGTTATTCCATGATTAATATAGAAAATATAAATCAGACATCATTTGATACTTGGAAATCTCTTTCTAACTAAGCTAGCACAAAACCCCCACCCCCATTATTTACTCCATTTGCTGTGCTACATTTATTTCAAGCTGGAAGCTCCGTGGACGTGTCCTTTCTCGGGCATTTGCCCTTTCTGCTGCAGCTGGTTACAGTTAAAGGATGGAACATGTGCGTCCACCTCAGTTATGTGACACAGAAACTAAAAAAAAAACAAATAATAGGAGGCACCATTCGTACAGATTTCATTGAAGTGGCTATACTAATTTTTTTAATTATTTGCAATTACAAAGGTATTTAGATCCAGGTGCTGATTTGAAAACTGTAGAATTTTTTTTTATTGGATAACACTTAAAGAGAACCTGTCACAGTAAACATGGTGCCTGACCTTCAGAAGCTGAACATTTTTCTGGGCCATAAATATGGTCATATCTTATTAGGGTCTGAAAAGGGCCACAAGGGTACAGTTTCGTTAGCAAAAAAAATTTAAAATTGTTTAGAACCTACAGATCCTAATGCATCTTCCAATCCTTCCTATTCTGTTCTGAAGCTCAAGAGACCCACTTTAAGGTCTTAAAGGGAACCTGTCATCTCCAAAACACTCCGTGAACTAGAGTAAGCGGTGTTAAGTGTAAGTGACGTTGAGTCCGGTTATGTAATTTTTATCTTTATACTCCCTTCCATTCCAACTGTGCACATTAAGACACGTCTAAATAATTGAAAATTTGCTTTAAGCAATGTGACAAATTTTGCTAATAAATATTTAAAGTTGTTGAAAAGTATAGTATCAGTCTATATAAGTGCCCTCATTGGTCCAAAATAATTTTAAATGTCTGTTGTCTGGCTTTGCCTGTATACCATGAGTAAGAACTGAGTATGCAAAACACGTAGGTTTGCTGCCTGGACCCTGTCTATTTTTAATGGATTTTTGATGTTTGCTGATAAAGAATTGGATTTTTTTTTAAGATGGGCCTCTCAGATTTTTCTGCTATATTCTCTAGCAAATGGCCAGATGTAAGGATTTTCAAAAATTTTAATTTAGTGAATTAAAACAGATTAATAAAATATTTTGAAGCTTTTTCTCCAAAAGCAGACAACCTTTTTGTTCTACTTTTCTGATTATTGGTGAGTATGATTAATTAAACTCTAGTTTGTGTTTTGCAGAACTACACTCACCGGCCACTTTATTAGGTACACCTGTCCAACTGCTCGTTAACACTTAATTTCTAATCAGCCAATCACATGGCGGCAACTCAGTGCATTTAGGCATGTAGACATGGTCAAGACAATCTCCTGCAGTTCAAACCGAGCATCAGTATGGGGAAGAAAGGTGATTTGAGTGCCTTTGAACGTGGCATGGTTGTTGGTGCCAGAAGGGCTGGTCTGAGTATTTCAGAAACTACTGATCTACTGGGATTTTCACGCACAACCATCTCTAGGGTTTACAGAGAATGGTCCGAAAAAGAAAAAAACATCCAGTGAGCGGCAGTTCTGTGGGCGGAAATGCCTTGTTGATGCCAGAGGTCAGAGGAGAATGGGCAGACTGGTTCGAGCTGATAGAAAGGCAACAGTGACTCAAATTGCCACCCGTTACAACCAAGGTAGGCAGAAGAGCATCTCTGAACGCACAGTACGTCGAACTTTGAGGCAGATGGGCTACAGCAGCAGAAGACCACACCGGGTGCCACTCCTTTCAGCTAAGAAACAGGAAACTGAGGCTACAATTTGCACAAGCTCATCGAAATTGGACAGTAGAAGATTGGAAAAACGTTGCCTGGTCTGATGAGTCTCGATTTCTGCTGCGACATTCGGATGGTAGGTCAGAATTTGGCGTCAACAACATGAAAGCATGGATCCATCCTGCCTTGTATCAACGGTTCAAGCTGGTGGTGGTGGTGTCATGGTGTGGGGAATATTTTCTTGGCACTCTTTGGGCCCCTTGGTACCAATTGAGCATCGTTGCAACGCCACAGCCTACCTGAGTATTGTTGCTGACCATGTCCATCCCTTTATGACCACAATGTACCCAACATCTGATGGCTACTTTCAGCAGGATAATGCGCCATGTCATAAAGCTGGAATCAATCTCAGACTGGTTTCTTGAACATGACAATGAGTTCACTGTACTTCAAATGGCCTCCACAGTCACCAGATCTCAATCCAATAGAGCATCTTTGGGATGTGGTGGAACGGGAGATTCGCATCATGGATGTGCAGCCGACAAATCTGCGGCAACTGTGTGATGCCATCATGTCAATATGGACCAAAATCTCTGAGGAATGCTTCCAGCACCTTGTTGAATCTATGCCACGAAGAATTGAGGCAGTTCTGAAGGCAAAAGGGGGTCCAACCCGTTACTAGCATGGTGTACCTAATAAAGTGGCCGGTGAGTGTATATTAGGCAAGCAGATTCCATTGTTATGGTTCAGTGAAAGAATAGACAAGTACAATGGTCTGATGGAGAATAGAAATATATTAAATGCCCTTCCAAGTCCTGGTACTTTTAACACAGATTTATTTGGTAGTTTTACTTGTTGTACTGGTTTATGATGTATGTATTTTATAACAGCACATCTGGTTAAAAGAAATAAATCATATAGAGGGCCTCTCTCAATAGGTATTGGTATATGTGTACAATTAACTGAGGAAATTGCTTTCAAAAATAGTGTGAGAAAAGCAAAACCTTCCTATTCTGTTCTGAAGCTCAAGAGACCCACTTTAAGGTCTTAAAGGGAACCTGTCATCTCCAAAACACTCCGTGAACTAGAGTAAGCGGTGTTAAGTGTAAGTGACGTTGAGTCCGGTTATGTAATTTTTATCTTTATACTCCCTTCCATTCTGATGTTGTGCTCCCACAAACCTGCAGTAAAATGCACTCACTGGACTCCGGTTCTCACTCACATAATGGAGAGGACTCAAAGAAGAGTCCAGTGAGTGCATTTTACTGCTGGTTTGTGGGAGCACAGCGTCAGAATGGAAGTGAGTATGAAGATAAAACTTACATATTCAGACTCAGCATCACTTACACTATACATCACTTACTCTAGTTCAGGGGGTGTTTCGGAGATGACATGTTCCCTTTAAGCACTCATTTTGAACATGGTTTGAGCTGCAGCTGTTATAGAGCTGGAGTAGCTGAGCAGATTAATATATAGTTTTTTGGGAAAACATTTCTTAAAACTTGTCATTTATATAGTAAGTTTCAATTCCTGCTCATTCTGGACTTTGAAAGTCAGGGATGCAATCCTATCAGTGATTGACAGCCTTCCCCTTATAACTGGTCAGACAGACATAGCTGTCAATCACTGATAGGACCACCTCCTTGAATTCAAAGTCCAGGAAGAGCAAGAACTTAAATGTATAAAAGACAATTTATTCTAAATCTTTTCCCCCTTCAATTATGAGCACTGTAGGGCAGAATATATATATATATATATATATATATATATATATATATATACAGTCATGGCCAAAAGTTTTGAGAATGATACAAATATTCATTTTTACAAAGTCTACTGCTTCAGTTTTTATAATGGCAATTTGCATATACTCCAGAATGTTATAAAGAGTGATCAGCTTAACAGCAATTACTTGCAAAGTCAATATTTGCCTAGAAAATGAACTTTATCCCCCAAAACACATTTCACCATCATTGCAGCCCTGCCTTAAAAGGACCAGCTAACATTGTTTCAGTGATTGCTCCATTAACACAGGTGTGGGTGTTGATGAGGACAGGGCTGGAGATCAATCTGTCATGATTAACTAAGAATGACACCACTGGACACTTTAAAAGGAGGCTGGTGCTTGGCATCATTGTTTCTCTTCTGTTAACCATGGTTATCTCTAAAGAAACATGTGCAGTCATCATTGCACTGCACAAAAATGGCCTAACAGGGAAGAGTATCGCAGCTAGAAAGATTGCACCTCAGTCAACAATCTATCGCATCATCAAGAACTTCAAGGAGAGAGGTTCCATTGTAGCCAAAAAGGCTCCAGGGCGCCCAAGAAAGACCAGCAAGCGCCAGGACCGTCTCTTAAAAGTGTTTCAGCTGCGGGATCGGGCTACCAGCAGTGCAGAGCTTGCTCAGGAATGGCAACAGGCAGGTGTGAGTGCATCTGCATGCACTGTGAAGCGGAGACTCCTGGAGCAAGGCCTGGTCTCAAGGAGGGCAGCAAAGAAGCCACGTCTCTCCAGAAAAACATCAGGGACAGACTGATATTCTGCAAAAGGTACAGGGAGTGTACTGCTGAGGACTGGGGTAAAGTCATTTTCTCTGATGAATCCCCTTTTCGATTGTTTGGGACATCTGGAAAACAGCTTATTCGGAGAAGATGAGGTGAGCGCTACCACCAGTCTTGTCTCATGCCAACTGTAAAGCATCCTGAAACCATTCATGTGTGGGGTTGCTTCTCAGCCAAGGGAATCGGCTCTCTCACAGTCTTGCCTAAAAACACAGCCATGAATAAAGAATGGTACCAGAATGTCCTCCGAGAGCAACTTCTCCCAACCATCCAAGAGCAGTTTGGTGATCAACAATGCCTTTTCCAGCATGATGGAGCACCTTGCCATAAAGCAAAGGTGATAACTAAATGGCTAAGGAAAAAAAAATACAGATTTTGGGTCCATGGCCTGGAAACTCCCCAGATCTTAATCCCATTGAGAACTTGTGGTCAATCATCAAGAGACAGGTGGACAAACAAAAACCTACAAATTCTGACAAAATGCAAGCATTGATTGTTCAAGAATGGACTGCTATCAGTCAGGATTTGGTCCAGAAGTTGATTGAGAGCATGCCAGGGAGGTCCTGAAGAAGAAGGGTCAACACTGCAAATATTGACTTGCTGCATTAACTCATTCTAACTGTCAATATAAGCTTTTGTTACTCATAATTAGAGATGAGCGAGTAGTGTTCGATCGAGCTGGTATTCGATCGAATACTACGATATTCGGCGTGCTCGATTTCTTTCGAGTATAACGGCGATGGCGCACTTAGAATTCGTTTCCCCTCCCACCTTCCCTGGCGCTCTTTTTCCACCAATCACCATGCAGGGGGGGTATGACAGGCACGCTGAGCACGCTGGCAGCGCGAAAACAGCGTCTACATGCATTGGCTGGAAAAACCCATGTGACCTCGAATATTAAAAACTCAGCTCTTCCTGCTCGTTCGCATATGCTGCGTGAACTTAGTCAGGGACAGAGGCTGGAGAAGGGAGAGACAGGTTTTAGCTGTTGGACAGGCAGGAGCGTGATTAAAAGCCCTTATCAGGGCTACTATAGTGCAGTACAGTGATAGCTTTACTACAAGATACACTTTACAGCGAACAGCTGCCGTATTCAGGGATAGCTGCTGGAGTAGCGGACAGAGAGAGGCATAGTGGTGTATTAGTGCTCTGCTACATACCAAACTATATTTGGCACTACTGCTGTGTACCTTGAAATATAAAATATATAGGCCTTTCAATTGGCAACTGTACTGTGCGTTTCTTCTTGCAAAGTAATTCTCATACCTGGTGTTTCATACACACCGTCTGATCACTTAGTACACGGCTGTGTACCTTGAAATATACAATATATAGGCCTTATAATTGGCAACTGTACTGTGCGTTCTCTTGCAAAGTAATTTCTCAAACCTGGTGTTCATACACACCGTCTGATCAGTTAGTACAACGCGCTGTGTACCTTGAAATATAAAATATATAGGCATTATAATTGGCAACTGTACTGTGCGTTTCTTGCTAAATTATTTCACATACCTGGTGTAAATACCCACCGTCTGTTCAGTTAGTACACGGCTGTGTACCTTGAAATATACAATATCTAGGCCTTTAATTGGCACTGTCTGTGCGTTCTCTTGCAAAGTAATTTCACAACCTGGTGTAAATACCCACCGCTGTTCAGTTAGTACACGGCGTGTACCTTGAAATATACAATATCTAGGCCATTTAATTGGCCACTGTACTGGCGTTCTCTGCTAAATTAATTTCACATACCTGGTGTAATACCACCGTCTGTTCAGTTAGTACACGGCTGTGTACCTTGAAATATACAATATCTAGGCCTTTTAATTGGCCACTGTACTGTGCGTTCTTGCTAAATTATTTCACATCCTGTTAAATACCCACCGTCTGTTCAGTTAGTACACGGCTGTGTACCTTGAAATATACAATATCTAGGCTTTTAATTGGCACTGTACTGTGCGTTCTCTTGCTAAATTATTTCACATACCTGTAAATACCACCGTCTGTTTCAGTTAGTACACGGCTGTGTACCTTGAAATATTACAATATCTAGGCCATTTAATTGGCCACTGTACTGCGTTCTCTTGCTAAATTATTTCACAACCTGTTAAATACCCACCGTCTGTTCAGTTAGTACACGGCTGTGTACTTGAAATATACAAATCTAGGCCTTTAATTGGCCACTGTACTGTGCGTTCTCTTGCTAAATTATTTTCAATACCTGGTGTAAATACCACCGTCTGTTCGTTAGTACACGGCTGTGTACCTTGAAATATACAAATATCTAGGCCTTTAATTGGCCACTGCTACTGTGCGTTTCTCTTGCCAAATTATTTCACATACCTGGTGTAAATACCCACCGTCTGTACTTAGTACACGGCAGTGTACCAAATATAAATACTAGGCCTTTTAATTGGCCACTGTACTGTGCGTTCTCTTGTAAATTATTTCCATACCTGGTGTAAATACCCACCGTCTGATCACTTAGTACACGGCTGTGTACCTGAAATATACAATATATAGGCCTTATAATTGGCAACTGTACTGTGCGTTTCTCTTGCAAAAGTAATTCTCAAACCTTGGTGTTTCATACACACCGTCTGATCACTTAGTTAACACGGCTGTGTACCTTGAAATATACAATATATAGGCCTTATAATTGGCAACTGTACTGTGCGTTCTCTTGCAAACTAATTTCACGGCTGTGAAGGCAAAATATTGTAACAAAAAAAAAATAAATGCGGGCGGGGGGCTAGCAGGAATAGGACGTGGACGAGGACGGGGGCGCGGAAATGCTTTTGGGGGCCTTGTTGAAGCCAGTGGGGATACAATGCGTGCTGGTGAGGGTCAGCCAGGATCCCGTCATCCAGAATCCCTGCCTTTATGGGACAGTTTAAGCAGGGGGCGGGTTACACCGCTGTTGAGGCCTGAGCAGGTTGAACAGGTGGTTGCAATGGATAGCGATAGCGCTTCACACAGTTGTCACCAGCCAGTCATCCACACAGTCTCACTCTGACCCTCCTTCCTCCAACCTGGCCAACAGAGTCATCCCACCATTGACCCCTCCCAGGAGCTCTTTTCGGGTCCTTTTTCAGATGTGCCGGAAGAATCCCAGGAGCTAGCAGAGGAATTTGTTTGTAGTGATGCCCAAACACTTGAGTTTTCGCCATCTCCTGCTGATGTGGACCCTGAGCCAGCATCTGTTATCATGAGCGATGATGATGATGAGACGCAGTTGCCATCAAGGGAGGCTGTTGGAATGTCCAGTGGGCAGGAGGAGGAGCAGAGTGAGGAAGGAAGAGGAGGTGGTGGATGACGAAATGACCGACCCCACTTGGCCAGGGGTGATGTCCAGCGGGGAAAGCAGTGGAGAGGTGGTGGTCTGCGCAGCACCGAAAAAGGCAGCAAGAGCAGAGGGATGTCCACAGGCAGAGGGATGTCCAGGCAGGGATGTCCAAGGCAGAGGGATGTCCACAGGCAGAGGGATCAGAGGCCAGGACAGCCAGAAGATAGTGAGGCCACAGCCAGCACGGCCGAAGCTGTTCCCGGCAGCGGGCAGTCGCGCGAAGCTCCCCCATCGAGGCCTCGTACTTCTGTGGTGTGGAGATTTTTTAATGTTTGTGCGGATGACAAACTGAGCGCGGTTTGCACACTCTGCCACTCAAAACTGAGTAGGGGCTTCTGAGAAGAGCAATCTGACCACCTCAGGCATGCGGCGTCACTTGGAATTCAAGCACTGGCTGAGTGGGAGAGAGCAAACGCAATACAACCTGCGCCAGGTCTTGCTGCCACTGCCTCTTCCCCTCTGTTGTGTGCTGCCACTGCGGTCCAGACCTCCAGCCAGGACACCTCCACATCTGCCTCTGCCTCGGCTACTTTGGGGCCTTCTCCTTCAGCCTCCCCCCTTCCCCCGCCTCTTCGCCTGCACCTTCACACTCCTCGTCCAATCAACTGTCCATCTCGCAGGCGTTCGACCGCAGGCGGAAGTACGCCTCGAGTCACCCCCAAGCCCAAGCCTTAAACTGCCACATCTCCAAACTGCTGGCCCTGGAGATGTTGCCGTTTAGGCTTGTGGAGACGCAGGCCTTCCGCGACCTGATGGCGGCTGCCGCACCTCGCTATTCCGTCCCTAGCCGCCACTACTTTTCCCGGAGTGCCGTCCCCGCCCTGCACCAGCACGTGTCGCGTAACATCAGGCGGGCCCTGAGGTACGCAGTCAGCGCAAAGGTCCACTTGACCACCGACTCGTGGACAAGCGCTTGCGGCCAGGGACGCTACATCTCTTTGACGGCACACTGGGTGAATGTAGTGGAAGCGGGGGACGGGGGTCGCAAACAGAGACGGCCTACCTACCACCCCCGCCCAAGATTGCCAGCATGGGTTCTGATAAACCCCCTCCTCCTCCTCCTCCTCCTCCTCTGCCTTAACATCGCCCTCAGCCGCTAGCTGGAAGCGTTGCAGCACTGGCGCGGGGAGACGTCAGCAGGCGGTGCTTAAGCTCATCAGCTTGGGCGACAGGAAGCACAGCGCCCCAGAGGTGAGGGACGCCATATTGCAGCAGACGGAGATGTGGCTGTCGCCGCTGCAGCTAGGACCAGGCATGGTCGTGTGCGATAACGGCCGTAACCTGGTGGCGGCTCTGGAGCTTGCCGAACTCAATCACGTACCATGCCTGGCCCACATTTTTAATCTGTAGTCCAAAAATTTCTAAAGACTTACCCCAACCTGGCAGAGCTACTGGTGAAAGTGCGGCGCTTGTGCGCTCACTTTCGGAAGTCAACTGTAGCTGCTGCTAGCTTAAAAAAACTCCAGCAACGCCTCCATTTGCCTGAACATCGGCTGTTGTGCGACCTGCCGACTCGCTGGAATTCCACCTATTCCATGTTGGCCAGGGTGTGTGAGCAGCAGAGAGCATTGATGGAGTACCAGATTATGAATCCACGCGTGCCTCCAACTCAGCTCCCTCAGTTTGCCAACCACGAGTGGCCATGGATGGCAGACATATGCGATGTACTGCGTATCTTTGAGGAGTCCACCAAGAAGGTCAGCAGCGAGGACGCTATAGTGAGCGTAACCATCCCGCTCCTATGCGTCCTTAAAGAATCGCTCATCGCAATAAGGGAGAACGCATTGCACGCAGAGGAGACGGGGGTAGGAGGAGACGCAACGGAGCTACACAGTCAGACCACACTTTTGTCTGCTTCACGGTGGCAGTTGCAGGAGGAGGAGGATGAGGAGGAGAGGACGACGTGGAGGTGGCTGTGGAAGAGGAGGAGGATGCTGGCGGCGAGGGTAGCAGTCAGGCTGTGTGCGTCCCATTGTTCAGCGCGGATGGGGCGGAGAGGAGGCGGAAGAGGAAGAGGAGAAATGGCAAGTGATCCTTCTGGTGGGGGGCAGTGAGGTCATGCCTATTCAGAGTCTGGCACACATGGCTGACTTCATGCTGGGCTGCTTTTCCGGGACACACGTGTTGTCCGGATAGTGGAGAACAAACTGTACTGGGTCTTCGCATCCTGGACCCCCGGTATAAAGATAACGTCTCCTCTTTTATTCCGGTAGAGGAGAGGACGAATCGATTGCTGGAATACCAGAGGGAACTCGTGCAGAACATGATGGAGATTTTCCCACCCACCATCGCTGGCGGCAGAGAGGAGAGGGTCTCCCAGAGTCCCACAACACTATCAGGCCCACAGCCACCAGGGAACACTCTCCAAGTGTGGGACACGTCATGGCACCCCCTCGTGCAACTTCCATCACTGCGGGCCCGCTATCAGCAGGAGGGACAAGTATCGCGGATGTTGCGAGTACCTGGCAGACCGTACCCTGTCCTCCCGATCCTCGGCGTCCACACTTACTGGTCTCCAAGTTGGACACGTGGCTGGAACTGTCCCTGTACGCCTTGGAGGTGCTTGCCTGCCCTGCCGCCAGCGTGCTATCAGAAAGGGTGTTCAGCGCAGCCGGGGGCATTATAACCGATAAGCGCAGCCGCCTGTCAACCGACAGTGCGGACAGGCTGACGCTAATCAAAATGAACAGCAA
>ONZH01015053.1:0-22496 GCA_900303285.1 Rhinella marina | reverse complement strand
AGAGGCATCCCTACATGCTGCCCCTGGTGTTTCCTATCCATTTCCAAGGTGTTTCCATCATTTTCTGAGGTTTTCACATGTTGGGGCAAACTTGACTGTGCAGAACCTTTGGCCCCTGCAAAAATATTCGGGTCTCTCATAGACTTTAATGGGATTCGTGATTTGGCCCGAACCCACGAATCCCGCGGTGGGATTCGGGCCGAATTCCGAACCCCCGAATCTTTTAGGATTCGCTCAACTCTAGTCTCATCCTCTCTTCCTATTCTTTCAGTATAATAGGGCCATTCAGTGGGTTTCCACTGATTATGGAGCAGATTTATTGATAATGGAAAAAGAGGCAGCGCTCCAAATATCAAGCTGATAATGATGGCAAGGACATTGTATTAATTGGGGATGCTGGTTGGCTGCCACAAAGAGGGCCAGGAGAAGTAGGACAGACTTCTTCTGATTGGGAATGCTGGCCACCGCAGCCTCCACTCCTCTTCTCAGATTTCTCGTTCTTCTTTGAGCCCTCCCAATTTGGCTCCCATATCCTGTCCAACACACAATCATCACGGTCCTCACCCTCCTCACCACTTTTCTCATACTTTGATATATCATAGTGATCTCCTTGGCCCCATTCCCCGCTCTGTACTTTCCCTGAATGCCAATGTCACTGCCCCCATCACCAATACGGTGGCTATAGGTACTATTGTTACCAACATAACTATGCATGGGGTCCTCTCCCTCTCTGTCACTTTTATCAGATTGTGATATATCATGGTGGGTTTCCTGGCCCCCTCCCCATTCCCTGCTCTATATTTACCCTGACTGCCACTGTTGCTGCCCCCACCACAATAATTCCATGGCTACGGGTGTCACTATTACCAACACAGCTATGCATGGGGTCCCCAGCCTCCTCTTGAACCTTTCTCAGGGCAGTCCAAAATGCAGACTGCCGATCACCTACGCTACAGGCCTGAGGCCTATTTGGTAGTGAGATCCCAGTGCAAGCGGGCGTGATGACATCATCACGCCCGCCTGTGCCAGGACGCACAGCAGTGAGGGGTGCGCGTCTGCATCACACCATCCCAGACCGTACCAGAAGCCAGTGAGCGCCAGCAAAAGGACACAGGTAAGTATAAGATTTTAGCTTTTTTTTTATATATATAAGGTTGCAACATTACTGGCCATAATGGGGTCACTGGGGGCACATTACTGCACATTACTGGCCATACTGGGGGCACATTACTGGCCATAAGGGGGACACTGGGTGACATTACTGGCCCTAAGGGGGGTACTGGGGACACATTACTGGCCATAATGGGGGCACATTACTGGCCATAATGGGGGCACTGGGGGACATTACTGGCCATAAGTGGGGCACTGGGGGACATTACTGGCCATAAGGGGGCACTGGGGGCACATAACTGGCCATAATGGGAGCACTGGGGGACATTACTGGCCATAAGGGTGGCACTGGGGGCACATTACTGGCCATAAGAGGAGCACTGGGGGACACTACTGGCCATAAGGGGGCACTGGGGACATTACTGGCCATAAGGGGGGCACTAGGGGCACATTACTGGCCATAATGGGGGCACATTACTGGTCATACTGGGGGCACATTACTGGCCTTAATGGGGACACTGGGGGCACATTACTGGCCATAATGGGGGCACATTACTGGCCATAAGGGGTACACTGGGGAACATTACTGGCCATAAGGGGGACACTGGGGGAACATTACTGGCCATACTGGAGGCACATTACTGGCCATAAGGGGAGCACTGGGGGCACATTACTGGCCATAAGTGGGGGCACTAAGGGACATTACTGGCCATAAGGGGGGCACATTACTGGCCATAATAGGGGCACATTACTGGCCATAAGGAGGACACTGGGGGACATTATTGGCCATAAGGGGGGCACTGGGGACAGTGTGGGGGAAATTACTACTGTGGAGCATATTACTATATGGGGACAGTGTGGGAGAAAATTACTACTTGAGGGCAGTGAGGGGGGGAAGTTACTATCTAAGGTTTTATTATTATTACTGGGGGCACTCTATTTTTTCTACTGAGGTCACTATTTTTTCGGCAGTATAATACCTCGGACATTGGGGAGCACCCCGGGCACAGTATTGGGAGTGGCAGCAGGATGACACTGTCGGGACACCAGGATGGGGAGGTTGATGGAAAAATTGAGAAATCTAATGAGTCTGTAACAAACTCTGCAGAGATGAGATGCGGCTGAAAGAATTTGTCATGGTGGTCGGAGTCAAACAGAGGAGAAGAAGAAAGAGAAGGTCTACATGCCAGGAGATGTCACTGGATGTAAGAGGTATGTGGTGCTGTATTCTCCTATATGTAGAGCTGGCTCACTACTGTGACCTGCGTTTCATCTTCTCCAAGTCTTTTTTTATTATAATTATGTATTTTCAATTTGGCGACTAAAAATTTAATTTGGCTCCTAAATTTTTCAGTTTAGGAGCCAATGGCTCCTGTTTATTTATTTTTTAGTCTGGGTATCAGCCCACCGGGAAATTTCCCTGTAAGATCTATGGCCAATCCGCCCCTGCCCTTAAAGACCGAGTCTATTTTCATTTTTTATTTTTCATCCCCATGTTCCGATAGCCATAACTTTTTTCCATTTTTGTGAGACAAGATGAACATTTTAGTGCCGCCATTTAATTTACCATGTCTTGTATTGGAAAATGGGTATAAAAACCTTTGTGGGGTAAAATTGAAAAAACAAAAAACACAATTCCATCAAGTTTCTTGGGGTTTTGACATCACAGTGTTCACTGTGCACTAAAAATGACATGATATCTTTATTTTGCAGCTCAGTGTGATTACGCTGATGCCAAACTTAGTTTAGTTTTTATTTTGTTTAATTACTAGTGTTGAGCGAGCATGCTCGGCCGAATACTGTATTCGGTCGAGCATGGCGGTGCTCGGGACCACGCGGTGTTCGGCCGAACAACGCATGTGCTCGAGCGCCATGCTTGAGTCCCCTCCCCGCACGTTTGAATGATCCAATGTTGTCCTAAATGACTGATGAAGATAAATAGAATCCACCTTTGTGTAATCAAGTCTCCGTATAAATGCACCTGCTCTGTGATAGTCTCAGGGTTCTATTTAAAGCACAGAGAGCATCATGAAGACTAAGGAACACACCAGGCAGGTCCGTGATATTGTTGTGGAGAAGTTTAAAGCCAGATTTGGATACCAAAAGATTTCCCAAGCTTTAAACATCCCAAGGAGCACTGTGCAAGCGATCATATTGAAATGGAAGGAGTATCAGACCACTGCAAATCTACCAAGACCCAGCCGTCCCTCTAAACTTTCATCTCAAACAAGGAGAAGACTGATCAGAGATGCAGCAAAGAGGCCCATGATCAGGGCTGCCATCATGAATTTCGAGACCCCTACAGGCAAATTTCGCGGGCCCCCCCGTGCTCCCATCAGACCTCAGGTCAGCGTCTCGTGCCCCCATCAGACCTCAGGTCGGCGTCTCGTGCCCCCATCAGACCTCAGGTCGGCGTCTCGTGCCCCCATCAGACCTCAGGTCGGCGTCTCGTGCCCCCATCAGACCTCAGGTCGGCATCTCGTGCCCCCATCAGACCTCAGGTCGGCGTCTCATGCCCCCATCAGACCTCAGGTCGGCGTCTCGTGCCCCCATCAGACCTCAGGTCGGCGTCTTGTGCCCCATCAGACCTCAGGTCGGTGTCTTGTGCCCCATCAGACCTCAGGTCGGTGTCTTGTGCCCCCATCAGACCTCAGGTCGGTGTCTTATGCCCCCATCAGACCTCAGGTCAGCGTCTTGTGCCCCATCAGACCTCAGATCAGGGTCTCCCCCCCCCCATTGGACCTCAGGTTGGCGTCTTGTGCCCCCATCAGACCTACATCCCCCAGGTTGCAATGCAGAAGTACAGAAGATGACCTTATTCAATAATGACCCAGAGCTGGAGATGAAAATACAAGCAAAATGACCCTTCAGACTGGGCTGGCTGGGGCAAGTTACTTACTGCACCGCGTTGCTGGGCTGCTGTCGCTGCACCTGCCACTAAGATGGCGCCGCCTCAGTCTTCATCTCTCCCTTGCGCTTCAGCTGTCTCCTCCTCTGCTGGTGGCGGTGGGAAGGAGGAGACAGCTGAAGCGCGGCAAGGAGGTAGGCGGCACCCGCTGAGCCGCGGAGAAGACTGTGGCTGGGCACTGTTAAAGGGCAGTGGGGTGAGTGAGGACTCGGAGCCGGCATTAAAGCGGCTCAGTGGGACGGGACTCAGGAGGGAGCAGCAAAAATAAAAAATGAATTTTAAAAAAAAAGCCAGCGGCTGAGTGGGCCCCCCGAGGAGCAGGGGCGTAGCTAAAGGCTCATGGGCCCTGGTGCAAGAGTTCAGCTTGGGCCCCCCCCCTCGGCTACATTCACAAGACAATGTTTTTGCAGCCTCCGATCTGCATATTTTGCGGCTCAGATGCGGACCCATTCACTTCAATGAGCACTGTGTGCTGTCCGCATCTGTATGTCCATTCCTATTTTTGTCCATTTTGTGGAAAAGGATAGGCATTGTTACAGTGGATCTGCAAAAAAAAAAATGGATGCCATACAGAACATCATCCTTTTTTTGCGGATCCGCAATTTGCAGACTGCAAAACACAACGTTCGTGTGAATGTAGCCTAATCCAGCGCCCCATACCTCTTACATCCAGTATAATACAGCGCCCCATACCTCGTACATCCAGTGTCGTCTCTTCTAATATAGATCTTCTCTTTACTCATCTTCTCCTTTCAGACCAGACGCCATTTTTCAGCCATTTCTCATCTCTGCAGTTTGACAGAAAAAAATCTTAGTTTACTACTAAGTTTACTAGTTTACTACCCCCCAATAATGTGCCAGAAGTGCCCCCAAAATTTCACCCCAATAATGTGCCAGTAGTCCCCACCCATAGATGCCCCCCAAATTATGTGCCAGTAAGAAACGCCCCAATAATGCACCATAAGTTCCCCCCATTGATTCCCCCCCAAAATCATGTGCCAGTAAAGTGTCCCACCCCCATAGATGCCCCCCAAATTATTTTCCAGTAAGAAATGCCCCCCAAATTATGTGCCAGTAAGAAATGCCCCCAGTGCCCCATGTGCCAGTAAGAATGCCCCCAGTGCCAGTAAGAATGCCCCCCAGTGCCAGTAAAAATGCCCCCCAGTGCCCCCATGTGCCATTAAGAAATGCCCCCAGTGCTCCCGTGCCATTAAGAAATGCCCCCAAGTGCCCCATGTGCCAGTAAAAATGCCCAGTGCCCCCATGTGCCAGTAAGAAATGCCCCCAGTGCCAGTAAAAATGCCCCCAGTGCCAGTAAAAATGCGCCCAGTGCCCCCATGTGCCAGTAAAAATACCCCCAGTGCCCCATGTCCCAGTAAAAATGCCCCCAGTGCCCCCATGTGCCAGTGAAAATGCCCCCAGTGCCCCCATGTGCCAGTAAAAATGCCCCCAGTGCCCCCATGTGCCAGTGAAAATGCCCCCATGTGCCAGTGAAAATGACCTCAGTGCCCCCATGTGCCAGTAAAAATGCCCCCAGTGCCCCCATGTGCCCGTAAAAATGCCCCCAGTGCCCCCAATAAAGCTCCGGTCCGCAATTTCAGCAATTAAAAAACAAAACCCTTATACTTACCTCCATCAGGCTGGCAGCGATGCGATGCAGGCCTCTTCCGGCCTGTGTCCCACGCTGTACAGCTCAGGCAGCGCGATGACGTCATCGCGCCACCTGAGCCGGCCTCTGATAGGAACGGGCAGGGGAGACGCCTCTCCCTCCCCTGCCCTGCAGTACAGGCATCTGTATCACCGTCCTGAGGACGGCGATACAGATGACTATGGAGATGAGCTCTTCCACAATGGAAGCGCTCATCTCCCTCTGCAGGGCCGCGCCGCACCTTGCCTAATTGGCGGTGCGGCCCTGCAAGTGGAAAGGGGGGCACGCGGGGGCCCTATAGCTACTCCACTGCCGAGGAGCTCAGGGCCCCAGCACATGCCCGGGTTTGCCGGGTGCTGACGCCGGCCCTGTGCTGGGGCCCCCCACAGCAGGTTCTGCGCCCCCGCCCCCCACAGCAGGTTCTGCTGTACCCCCCTGATGGCAGCCCTGCCCATGATCACTCTGGATGAACTGCAGAGATCTACAGCTGAGGTGGGAGAATCTGTCCATAGGACAACAATCAGTCGAACACTTCACAAATCTGGCCTTGTGGCAAGAAGAAAGCTATTTCTCAAAGATATCCATAAAAAGTCTTGTTTACAGTTTGCCACAAGCCACCTGGAAGACACACCAAACATGTGGAAGAAGGTGCTCTGGTCAGATGAAACTAAAATCGCACTTTTTGTAAACAATGCAAAACAATATGTTTGGCGTAAAAGCAACATAGCTCATCACCCTGAACACACCATCCCCATTTCAAACATGGTGGTGGCAGCATCATGGTTTGGGCCTGCTTTTCATCAGAAGGGACAGGGAAGATGGTTAAACTTGATGGGAAGATGAATGGAGCCAAATACAGGACCATTCTGGATGAAAACCTGTTGGAGTCTGCAAAAGACCTGAGACTAGGACGTAGATTTATCTTCCAACAAGACAATGATCCCAAACATAAAGCAAAATCTACAATGGAATGGTTCATTCTGGATGAAAACCTGTTGGAGTCTGCAAAAGACCGGAGACTAAGACGGAGATTTATCTTCCAACAAGACAATGATCCCAAACATAAAGCAAAATGTACAATGGAATGGTTCAAAAATAAACATATCCAAGTCTTAGAATGGCCAAGTCAAAGTCCAGACCTGAATCCAATTGAGAATATGTGGAAAGAGCTGAAAACTGCTGTTCACAAACGCTCTCCATCTAACCTCAAAGAGCTCGAGCTGTTTTGCAAGGAAGAATGGGCAAGAATTTCAGTCTCTAGATGTGAAAAACTGTAATCAGCAGCTGTAATCGCAGCAAAAGGTGGCACAACAAAGTATTAATGCAAGGGGGCCGAATAATTTTGCACGCCCCACTTTTTAGTTTTATTATTACAAAAAAAGATGACCCATTTGTTGTTGATTCTTCACCAAAAATTTAAAATGTTATATCTTTTTGTTTGAAGCCTGAAATGTGGCAAAAGGTTGAAAAGTTCCACGGGGCTGAATACTTTCACAAGGCACTGTATCTGGCTGCAACAGATTTTTTTTTGTGGGGTTGTTAAAATTGCGCAAGGTGGCCTGACCTTAATACCACCTGCGCAGCTTGTGCATTATAACCTTTTTGTTTCCTATACATCTGACATCCGTTGTAATTTTTTCTGCCGCTAATCAAGGCGACAGTACCTGCGCTGTGTCTGCTGTATAACGTTTGCGCAAGGAGGCACAGATAGTGTAGGGATAGGATTTGGCTAGGCAGGGCTAGTTGTTCTGTTTAAAAGACCAAAAAGTCCTTTTAGGCTAGGGCTACACAGCGACAGTTGTCGCACGACAGCCATCGCAGCCCGATCTCTGAATAGCGGGGATCCCATAGAGATTAATGGGATGCTGCGGCAGTCGCAAGAAATCCATCCGTGTTGGCAAAAAAAATGCAAGTTTGCCTGACCCTAACACCACCTGCACAGCGTGTGCATTATAACATTTCTGTATTCTATATACCTGACATCCGGTGTCATTTTTACTGCCGTTAATCAAGGCAACATTACCTGTGCTGCGTGTGCATTATAATGTTACTGTATCCTGCATACCTGACATCCGTTGCTATTTTTACTGCCGTTAATCAAGGCGACATTACCTGTGTTGCGTGTGCATTATAACGTTTCTGAATCCTACATACCTGACATCCGTTGCTATTTTTTCTGCAGTTAATGAAGGCGACATTACCAGTGTTGCGTGTGCATTATAACGTTTATGTATCCTAAATACCTGAAATCCTGTGTATTTTTTTTTCTGCCGCTAATCAAGGTGACATTATCTGTGTATTGGAGTGCCTGTTCCTTGTAATTTTTGGCAGCCCTTTCACTTTGTGCATAGGCTTTATGAGTGTAGGAGTCCCACAACATGAACAATTGTACCACAATGTGAATGAGGCTCTCCTTTATGTGATATACCGGTTGTATCGGAGTGCCTGTTCCTTGTAATTTTTGGCAGCACTTGCGCTTTATGTACAAGTAAAAATATACGTTTCCTAACAATATTTCCTCTAAAATCAATGTTATCTTCGGTTTTGGGGGGTATTCTTGTCATTCCGTAAAAGTGGCGAAATACTCGGACAACATTGTTCACAGCAGCGACTTTGGAGTCCAAGATGCATCCAGACATCCTTCCCATGCTGTTCCCAAACCATTTCAGTGGTGTTTCCACCATTTTCTCACCTTTCTCTATGAACCAGACACCCTCCCCTCTTCAGAGCAGGGGGTGCCTGGTTTAGTGCTCGGGTACTCCGGCTAGTGTTCGACCCGAACACCCGAGCACCCGAACACTACGGTGCTCGATCATCACTATTAATTACTGGGGGGGGGGGGGGGGTAGAACTAAAAAATGGAGAATCATGTCTTTTTCATTTTTTTTCTGTTATGGCATTCACCGCACAGGAAATTTTGTGTTATATTTTAATAGTTCAGACATTTTCTGATGCGGTCCATCCACAGTGCCCACCAAGTGCCATACAGTCAGATCCACAGCATAGTGATCAGCCTGTGTTCAATATTAACCCGTTCCAGGGAGAATTGGCGACACTAGTCTAAGACCTCCTGTTAGAGCATTGAGGCCTCATAGTATCTACGCAGGTCAGGAATTCCTAGGCCCCCTCTATCTTTAGGCAAATATAAGGGGAAGCCTAAAATATATCTGATTAGCTCTTGATTTGAATAGGTAAAGAAACTAAGAGGTAATTTCACTGGAGGAGTCTGCAAGAGGTAAAGTAGAGAAAGCAGAACATTCATTTTGAAGGGATGAGCAAAGTTTTGAAAAATTAGATCCGTCCGATTGGCCAAACTTTGACAAGAAATTAAATTTGTTACAAAGTCTGAACATGAATGGATAGAGTCTGCGCAGGCACACACCCCCAACTGGTTACCTGCCCTATGTACCCTTACTAAAGGCTAATAGCAAAGTATTCATGTATTCATAACTTCTAGTGCAAATAATAAAGGAATGGCACAACATAGATCCATAAGAACAGATAGAACAGATGCTCCAGAATAGTTATTACATGAGGAATGCATGAAGCTATTAAAACAGGCATGTCAGGAGTGGTAAAAGGTCCTCTTTAAGTAAAGCAAAAAAAAGCCGTGTGTGCCCCTGCAGGAGCTGTGTCCAAATGGCTTCTTAGTGGAACAAAATAAAGAAATGGAGACAGCATAAAGTAGTGGAGAAAAAAAATGTTCTTTTAATACATGTTGTGGCAGTCTAAACACATGCTTTTTAACCCCTTCCCAACATATGACTTAATAGTACTTCATAGCGGGAAGTGACTTCCTGCAATATGACACACTACTACATCATGATGATTGAGCAGGCACCGGAGTAGTGCGTCCCCGATCAGTGCAGGGGCCCAGAAGTCACTAATAGCCTGGTCCCTGCCGTATTCGCCTGCATCGCTGTAAAATCAGATACCAGCAAATTAACTCTTTCTATGCCTTGGTCAGCACTGACCACAGCATAGAAGGTGTTTGCAGTCGGTGAGTGTGCAGTGACCGGGGTGCCGTGGTTGCTACGGGGGCGACCCTTTCCCCCTCCAGGGCCCTCTAAGGTGATTTTCCTTTATGTCCCAGTGGTAGGAGTGCCAAGGGGTATTTAGGCCACTCAAGTCTTTGGTGGGATTGTCACGGTGTTCCTACCTTGTAAGACGAACAGGCCCCAGGCGGTGGCTCCGGCTGCAATAAATTTACTAGTAGTAGTAATTGAGGGTCGTCAGGTGGGAATGATGCGCAGACTTGTATGAATGGTCCAACATAGTTTTATTAACTGAACTTTGAAAGCAGATGACTCAGTTCATCCTTCAGCTTGGTGTCCAGCAAGTGCAGCTATTGCTTATACTTGGCAGATGCTTGGAAATTCAGGTTTCAGGCTTCCTGTTCTAAGCTGAGGCTACCTCTTAAGTCTGGCTTCCCTTGAGAGTATTGTTGTGCCTTATTTCAGGCTATATTACTCAGTCTTTAGGGCACAGCAGAGCTGAAGGTGCTCTGCTGTCCTGCACATATCCTCCCCAATCAGGGTACAGGGGACAACTCCCTGACTAAACTGTCATTTCCTCCTCACTGCAGGAAGTTGGAAGAGCTTAACTTCTCTCCAGCAGAGGGGGTCAGAATGGACTAAGGACTGTACCATTCTGGTAAAACTACATCTGAATCTGCCATAGTATTTACTGACACCTGCTGGTACCCCAGGTACATTATATGGGAAACAGTTGCATAACATTGAATATAATACATATTAATGCTGGTGATGACATTAATGCACGGAATTACATTTCCAGAGTAGCACACAGATAAAAGCTGGTTACGCAGAGTTGTAACACTACTCTGGGGTGTTACAAGTGTTCCCATCAGGTCCCCGCTCTGCAGTGATGGGGACCCGATGGGTGAGAAGGCAGCCTTCTACGGAAGCCTAGGAAATCCATCCCATGGCTGTGTCTCCTAGGCAACTGTTAGTGTATCACACTGTGTACTACACTAACAGACAATGCATTACAATACAGATATATTGTAACGCATTGCAGAGGGGATCAGACCTCCAAAAGTTGAAGTCTCAGAGTGGGACAAACCTAAAGTTAAAAAAAAGTAAAAAAAAAAAAGTTTTTTAAAATAATAAATAAAGTTTCAAGTAAAAAAAAAAGCCCCTTCCCCTAATTTTATAATAAAAAATAGAAAAAAAAGTAAAAACACATATTAGGTATTGCTGTGTAATCTACCCCATCAGGTAAACACAGTAAAAAATAAATAAATAAAACTGTGCCAAAACAGCCATTTTTTTACATCACAAAAAGTGCAATACGAAGTGATCAAAAAGTCGTATGTACTCCAAAATAGTACCAATCTAGCCATCACTTTATCACGCAAACAATGAGCCCCTACATAGGACAATCTGACAAAAAATAAAAAAATATGGCTTTCAGAAAATGGAGACACTGAAACATGATTTTTTTTGTTTCAAAAATACTTTTATTGTGTTAAAGGGAACCTGTCACCTCCTTTTCTGAAAATGAGCTGTTAACAGTACCTTAAAGTAGAGCCGAGTGTGATCCTAATGCTGTTGTTGAAACTGAGAACTGCCGGATGAAAACGCTGAAAACTGAACTTTTAATCTTGCTGCGCGGGGCTTTCCGGTGTGGGGTTGAAGTCAAGGGGGCAGCGGCCTCCTTGCTTCAAGTCAAGAAAGCCACTCCCCACTTGCGCTTGACTGACAGTTAGCCCGGGTGCCGGGATCGCGCAGTACTCAGTCGCGCAACGCGTATGCGCGAGATTTCTGTGATCCCCGGCACCCGGGCTAACTGTATGGGCATATGTATGAGTGCCATAATAAGCAGTAGTAGATAGCAGAACAGCAAGCAAAGAGGGGAGGCTGCCGTGTACCACAAGCTATAGTACAGAAGGCTGGCACAGGAAGGAGTGGGCAGAGGTTTGGATCAGGCTACCTGGCAGCTGCATGCTGAAGGCTTCAGCATACAGCTGCCAGGTAGCCATCTCATTTGCAGCCTCACTCCTTCCTGTGCCAGCCTTCCGTACTATAGCAGAGGCAATGCTATAATACAAGAGGTTGGGATGTCTGTGGTAGCTACATGCTGCAGCCCGCCATGGCAGTGACTGTGTAACACCCCAGAGTAGTGTTACCACTCTTGGCATCCAGCTTCTATCTGTGTGCTACTCTAAAATGTCATCCTGTGCAGTAATGTTATCACCAGCAGAAATGTGTATTTTATTCAGTGTTATGTAACTGTTTTAATGTAATATACCGGGTGGACCAGCAGGTGTCAGTAATGCTGTGGCAGATTTAGTGTATAGTTTCACCAGAATGGTAAGTTCCTTATTCCATTCTGACCCCCTCTGCTGGAGAGAAGTAGTTTCTTCCAACTTCCTGCAGTGAGGAGGAAAAGACAGTTTAGTCAGTTGGACCCTACCCCCTGTTAGGGGAAGGAGAGGTTCAGGACAGCAGAGCACCTTCAGCTCTGTTGATCCCTCAAGGCTGAGTACTACAACAAGCTTCAAAGGAAAGCCAGACTTAATAGTAAAGCTCAGCTTAATACAGAAATTCAGAAATCTTTATCTGCCAAGTATATAAAACTGCACTTGCTGGAACATCAAGCTAAAGTCTGAAGTAAATTATCTTCATGCAAATTGAGTTAATAAAACTGCGTTGGATCATCCATAAAAGTCTGGACTTCATTTCCACTAGACGACCCTCAATTATTCGTACTTATATTACTGTAGCCAGAGCCACCGCCTGGGGCCTATCCGTCCATCAAGGTAGGAACACCGTGACACATGCTACCAAGACATAAGTGGCCTAAACTACCCTTGACACACTCCTACACTGGGACGAGAGGAACATCACCTTAGAGGGCCCTGGAGGGGAAGGGTCGCCCCCGTAGCAACTAGGCCCCGGTCATTGCAACTGCACACTCACAACTGCTGCAGCCTGCTGTACCTGGCCTTTCCTCTCCAGCTCTCCCACTACCAGTATTATGTCTCTCTCTTCCACTCTGCCCTGCCTTGAGTGCCCTCCATCCTTCTTCTGCCCAGAACATGGAGGCAAGGGAGGCCCAGGCAGTGGACACACGTACCTGAAAAACAGAGGGATGTGCCGCTCCCTCCTTCTTCCGGTGAGGAGGACTTTCACTTGCTGGGCGGGCTGTAGTTACTTAATTTGCATAGTGCGCTGCCGCTGTTAGCTAGCGTGCTATGCAGGCTACTACAGAGAATGTATGGGGGCAGAGCAGGGCAGGTACTGATATAGTGGGGGGAATGGGCCCTCTTTTAATGAATTGGAAGGATGATGGACGCCGCAGGTGCGGGCCCCCAATGTGACCGCACTAGATGTGAAGGGGGGCCCTGGGCCTGGCCTGGCCTGAAAGACTTTATAATGTAGGCAAGAGTAAGACACTGCTACCAGGCCCCTCGTTAGCCTGGGCCCCGAAGCAGCTGCTTCCCCTGCTTGCCTGGTAGTTACGCCACTGATAGGAAGGCAAAAAAAACTGTGAGGGAGAGGCCAATTTTCCTCATTTTAGGTAGAAATGCACATTGTGCCCCCTTCACAGTAGTAAAGCCCTCTGTGCCCATTCTGTGTTAAAAAAAAAACACAAAGTAACTACTCACCTTTTCCCATTGCTGAAGCTCACATCTATTTCTCACCCAGCAGATAGCCAGACACAGATCACTCTGCAGCACTGTGTGGGAGGGGCACAGGGAGATTCCCGGATTGCAGGCTCCTCCCACACAGGCCAGCAGCACACATCTTCCTGCCTCACCATTCAGTGCAGGAGAGTGTGAGGAGCTGAGTGATAGGGCCGCAGCTCCCAGCAATGAGCTCTTCTATCTGTATTGATGGAAGCGCTTATTGCTTCAGGACTCTGCAACCCCCCTGACAGTGGGCATCTGGTGTGGACTGCCCACCCCACCCCCCTCTTAGCACATTACTGCTTGGAGATACAACAATCCTAGTACAATATACTGCAATAGTCATCTGTTGCCATGTATTGTACTGTCAGTTTTACACTGATACTAGGCCTGATCAGACACTGCCTCTGGCAGGACCTGGAAGGCTTTGGTACTTGGCAAACATTGAAACCCTCTGATTGCATCACAGGGACCCAATGAGGGAGAGAGGGAGCTCCTTCCATCTGTAAACCCCTTGATGCCATGGTCGATACTGACCACAGCATTTAAAACGTTAAATGGCTGGTATCAATGCCACTGATCTTGGCCGTTTCAGCAGGGTTTCAGCTGTATGTTACTGCTGACACCCACTGCTGCTGGTGGTAGCTTAGTTCCTGAGCCTCTGCCATATCTACTGTATGCTAAATGTACCACATGGTTTGCTAAGGGTCAACTATCAATGTGGTATATTTAGGCCATGATGTGCAAAGGGGGCACAGAAGGCAAGTCTGATTGGTCCCTTGTTGGCTGCTATAGTTTTTGCTGTCCATGACAGTGGAGACTTCGGTGCTATGACACTTTCTCACAATTACATCCATTTGCAGGAAGGGATTAAAAAGTGACATGTGAATGTGACTTTCCTCTTGCTATTTTGCTGTATTTATGGAATCCTTCCCACATTTGAAGGCATCTGTTACAGTATTCTGTTACGGAATTTCTGCATATTCGATTTCCAAATATATAAACAAATTCTTCAGCAGTTAACCCAATAACCAGCAATTTGAGGCCTTCGACAGAGTGAGATAATTTTGAGACTTGTAGTTCCACAGCTGTAGCATAATTGCTATTACCAACGTGCTTCCTACAACTGACTTGCCTGAAGCTGTAGAAAGACAAGTAGAGACAGAGGAGCTTAGTGGAAAATCACTGTTACCCCTCCCTCTCACTCATAATGTTTGCTTTTTGTTCAGAACTGCAACTAAGCAGTCCGGTTATATCAGAAAATGCCAGATCGTAGTGACTTGACTGTACGAGAGCCCCAGTCTACTTTAGGTTATAGTACAACCCTTTACCTGGGTGGGCTCCACAAATCTGTAGGCAATGCAACTCTTCATTTAGAAGCTGCTGTTAAACATTGTGTTAGATTTATTGATACTATTTGGACTTTGCCCAATTTACACAACTGAAGTGTTCTAGTCCTTTTCCCAGTCACATTTCACATGTATTTCAGATTTATACTCATGTAAGTGAACAGTCTCTCCACCTCATCATGTTACTGTTCAAAGTTCATGATAATTTCTCCAATTTCAAAACGTGAAGGAACTGGAGAAGAGATAATTGGCCTAATATGTATTTCTGATTATATACTGTACCCCTTCCATGGTCCTGTCTACTGGTTGTATTTCTCAGAATCCACTTTTATTCTGTAAGTATGGAATTTGCACACCACTTCTACTGTTCTGTATACTGGGTGTAATTCTCAGTTTCTGATCTTATATTGTACGTATCAGGGGTGTACATAGAAATCACTGGGCTCCGTAGCAAGAATCTAAATTGGTCCCCCATGTCGCATTCATAGCCCCTCCCACTACCCGTTCCTGGCCAGTATGTTGCAGTTTACTGATGTGTGAAGTATGAGGTAGAAATTACAGCTCGTACCTCATATCATATATAGTATATATCATGTATATATGTATATACCTCTCTCTCTCTCTCTCTATATATATATATATATATATATATATATATATATATATATATATTAGAAAAAAGGGGCAGCACTCTAAAGAAGAAAAAAAGGATTTTTGGTAATAGCTTATTCCACTTGGGCTTGTACCTGCCAGTGCTCACAAGCAGAAACAGTTGCAGTGGGCCCAGACATACATGAAGACTGATTTTTAAACAGTCTTGTTTACTGATGAGTGTCATGCAACCCTGGATGGTCCAGATGGATGGATTAGTGGATGGTTTGTTCATGGCCACCATGTCCCAACAAGGCTGCGACGTCAGCAAGGAGGTGGAGGAGTCATGTTTTGGGCCGGAATCATGGGGAGAGAGCTGGTAGGCCCCTTTAGGGTTCCTGAAGGTGTGAAAATGACCTCTGCAAAGTATATAGAGTTTCTGACAGACAACTTTCTTCCATGGTACAAAAATCAGAAACGTGCATTCAGGAGCAAAATCATTTTCACGCATGACAATGCACCATCTCATGCTGCAATGAATACCTCTGTGTCATTAGCTGGTATTGGCATAAAAGAAGATGGTGTGAACTCATGGTGTGGCCACCATCTTCCCCTGACCTCAACCCTATAGAGAACCTTTGGAGTATCATCAAGCAAAAGATCTATGAGGGCAGGAGGCAGTTCACATCAAAACAGCAGCTCTGGGAGGCTATTCTATCATGCAAAGAAATTCAAGCAGAAACTCTCCAAAAACTCACAAGTTCAATGGATACAAGAATTGTGAAGGTGATATCAAAGAAGGGTTCCTATGTTAACATGTAACTTGGCCTTGTTTGGATGTTTTGGATTTAAATAGCTTTTTATTTCAGTGAATGTGACCTCCTAATGCTGCAAATTCCACAAATGAGCATTTTCAGTTCTTAAAAACATATAAAATGTTTAGAAACTCTACTGTGCATAATAATTTGGAACATTTTGAGTTTTTTTAATTTTTGAAGAATATACTGTTATCATTGGGAGGTTTGTTCAATAAAATTCGATGTATACTCTAATGGGTGATGACTTTTATTATACTGACTGTCATTTGCACCGACCATTTAGGAAAATCAGAGATAAATATTATTTGCATAATAATTTTGAACATGGTGTATATATATATATATATATATATATATATATACACTCACCGGCCACTTTATTAGGTACACCATGCTAGTAACGGGTTGGACCCCCTTTTGCCTTCAGAACTGCCTCAATTCTTCGTGGCATAGATTCAACAAGGTGCTGGAAGCATTCCTCAGAGATTTTGGTCCATATTGACATGATGGCATCACACAGTTGCCGCAGATTTGTCGGCTGCACATCCATGATGCCAATCTCCCGTTCCACCACATCCCAAAGATGCTCTATTGGATTGAGATCTGGTGACTGTGGAGGCCATTTGAGTACAGTGAACTCATTGTCATGTTCAAGAAACCAGTCTGAGATGATTCCAGCTTTATGACATGGCGCATTATCCTGCTGAAAGTAGCCATCAGATGTTGGGTACATTGTGGTCATAAAGGGATGGACATGGTCAGCAACAATACTCAGGTAGGCTGTGGCGTTGCAACGATGCTCAATTGGTACCAAGGGGCCCAAAGAGTGCCAAGAAAATATTCCCCACACCATGACACCACCACCACCAGCTTGAACCGTTGATACAAGGCAGGATGGATCCATGCTTTCATGTTGTTGACGCCAAATTCTGACCCTACCATCCGAATGTCGCAGCAGAAATCGAGACTCATCAGACCAGGCAACGTTTTTCCAATCTTCTACTGTCCAATTTCGAAGAGCTTGTGCAAATTGTAGCCTCAGTTTCCTGTTCTTAGCTGAAAGGAGTGGCACCCGGTGTGGTCTTCTGCTGCTGTAGCCCATCTGCCTCAAAGTTCGACGTACTGTGCATTCAGAGATGCTCTTCTGCCTACCTTGGTTGTAACGGGTGGCAATTTGAGTCACTGTTGCCTTTCTATCAGCTCGAACCAGTCTGCCCATTCTCCTCTGACCTCTGGCATCAACAAGGCATTTCCGCCCACAGAACTGCCGCTCACTGGATGTTTTTTCTTTTTCGGACCATTCTCTGTAAACTCTAGAGATGGTTGTGCGTGAAAATCCCAGTAGATCAGCAGTTTCTGAAATACTCAGACCAGCCCTTCTGGCACCAACAACCATGCCACGTTCAAAGGCACTCAAATCACCTTTCTTCCCCATACTGATGCTCGGTTTGAACTGCAGGAGATTGTCTTGACCATGTCTACATGCCTAAATGCACTGAGTTGCCGCCATGTGATTGGCTGATTAGAAATTAAGTGTTAACGAGCAGTTGGACAGGTGTACCTAATAAAGTGGCCGGTGAGTGTATATATATATATATATATATATATATATATATATATATTAGCAGAAGGACCCGGCTTTGTACAGGTATATTTCATTTAATGTTTGTGTGTGAGGTTAAAAGATATCCACGGTGTTATCCATCACAGTGACCTCTACAGCATCCGGTCCAGGGGAGTAACTAGCGTAGCGGCAGACCATGCAACTGCTATGGGGCCTAGGGCAAGAGGGGGCCTAGTTGGGATCATCTCCTCTTCTACTGGGGGTGAAAACTTGGTCAGGACTCTATCCTCCAAAGAAACAACTTTTAGCAAACAGGGCAGTGGAAAAAATGATCAAGGGTCATTGAAAGGGGCTTAGGCAGAAACCATTTTGTCCTGTGTGGGGAACCTGTTTTGATCCTTTCTATGGGTCCCTTACTTCTCTATGTACGCCACTGATCCTGCCCCTTTTATAGTGGTCTCCCCAGTCCCCTGCCCCCTTAACAGTGACCTGCACAGCGACCTGCCCCTTTAATAGTGGCCTCCACAGTCCCCTGTTACAGTGACTGCCCATTTATAAGTGATCTCTACAGTACCCCATCTCCTTAACAGAATTTCCACAATAACCTCTACAGCACTCTGTCTCTTAACACTGATCTCCATAGCGGACCATCCCCTTAACTGTGACCTAAACAGCACTGAGCTCTAGGGTGGTCAGAGGTCCAGTTTTAGGCTGGACAGTCTGGCTCAGACTCCCTGTCCTTCGTCTGGCGCAGGGCCTGGACGGACGCAAGGATGTCCTTTTGAACAGCTCACGCTCATACAGCAGCACTGTGCTGTCTGAACGTGAGCTGCAGGGAGAAAGTCACCCTCCCTCCTACTTCTACACCTGATCTGAGGTTGATTTTACCTTAATTTTTAAAAATCTCTGCCGGCTGTGGGGTGGCTGGCGTGGCCTAACAGGATCAGGTCGGGATTTAAAAGTCCATCTTTTGAGGGTGGTCTGAGTGGTCACCCTACTCCGCTTCTTTAACAGTATCATCCACAGCGCCCTGCCCCTTTAAAGCTTACCTACAGCAGTGAAGAAAAATGGCTTGGTTGTTATGGAAACCTGTTGTAAAAACTGTGTGTATGTAGAGGCTAAGAGCCTGCGAGCTTCTATTGGCTGATAAGGGTCATGTGACCAGGCTTCTATTGGCTAATGCATTTTTTAGGAATATCTCAGGAACGGTATGTCCTAGAGAGCTGGGACCCTTCCTAAAATCATCCCAGACACCTGATGTACCTGTGTGCCAAATTTCGTGATTGTAACTGCGACGGTGCAGGTTCCTTTAGCCTTTAGCGGACATACATACATACACTCAGCTTTATATATTAGATTTACACACACATATATATATATATATATATATATATATATATATATATATTTTATATATATTTTTTTTATTAAAGTAGCTAAGGCTACTTTCACACTTGTGGTAGCAGGGTCCGGCAGGGGAACAGCCTGCCGGATTCGTGCTAATGGTAGCCCACCATGCCACCAGAAGTCTGCTTTCGGCCCCATTCACTATATGACATCACAGGTCCTTTAAATTTCTTCACTGATGATAGGGATACTATATGGTAAAGCCTAGAATGTATTGACTTCGTTGAGGGCTTCTTCCCACCCCATACAGACTGGTCCGATGCAGGAAAAGAGCTGTAAGGAGAAGCAAAGAAAGAGCAGCACTGCTGCGTCCAGAGCAAGGAGAGTGCAGGTACTTTTGCTGTGGTCAGTGATTTCTGATGAGGGGTCTGGGGTTTGAGTGGGATATACAAGAAATGTGAGAGCTGCTAGAAGCTTTTATAAAGTCACCCACAGTTACATTGCTCATCCTTAGAGATGAGCGAGCACTAAAATGCTCGGGTGCTCGTTTTGAATAACGAACCCCATTGAAGTCAAAGGGAGGCTCGAGCATTTTTTGCAGGGGACCAAAGCTCTACACAGGGAAGGTTGCATGAAAACCTGGAAACCTCAGAAAATGATGGAAACACGACGGAAATGGACAGGAAACAGCAGGGGCATCATGCATGGATGCCTCTGAAGCTGCCTAATCGTACCATTACGCCAAATTCTGGGCAACAGCCTGGTGGTGACCCTCAAGACAATTGTGCTGACCCAGACCAAGATGGGCAAGGCACATGCCCATCACATGTTAGTAAAGCACCCAACTAGGTGTAATGAAGGTCCATCACTGTCTGCGGGTGACACCACTGCCCATGCTGGCACTGCTGTCCTATTCCCCTCCCCACGACACAGGCATAAGCCTGACACAGCATGGTGGTGACACCAACAAGTGACCAAGTTAGATGAGGTAGCAGGTGAGCCACCCAAAAATTTACCCTGACACAGCATGGAGGTGACAATAGAGTGACCAAGTTAGACTGAGGTAGCAGGTGAACCACCCAAAAATCTACCCTGACACAGCATGGCGGTGAACCCAGAGTGACCAAGTTAGACTGAGGTAGCAGGTGAAGCACATATAATTTTACCCTGACACAGCATGGCGGTGACAACAGAGTGACCAAGTGTCACGCTCTGGTGTGGAGGGTATAGCCACACCAAGCGTAAGAGGGAAGGGAAAAGACCAAACAAGAGAAATGGTCACCTCCTGCAGGAATCCCTGAAACTAGGCCCTGGCTGACTAACAGTATGAACAGGCCTTAGTGGTAGGAGAGTTCATACACAGGAACCTAATAACAAACTGACCCTGTACAACCCTGCAGCTAGTGACAGGAGAAAGAGTTAACCTGTTCCTCCAAAAGGATGGACGAACAGGAAACTCCAGAAGGCCAAACCAAAACAGGGAAATGTAGGATAAACACAATAGGGAAAATGACACTTATCTTAATGCAGATATTGCAGCAACCGGATCTCAGCCGAGATCCACACCAAACACAACAAGGACAGCAGAAAGTATAAGCTGCAAGGAATACTGGGAGAGGAAGGGGTAAATAGGGGAAAGATAATTACCACACCCACAACAGCTGAGGGGAAGGGGTGTGGTAAACAGCAACCAAACCAAGAGGAAAACATGTCAAATTATGTCACTTTTGAAAGTCTAGACGAACGCCTGCAACCTGACGAAAGTACTTTGTGACACCAAGTTAGACTGAGGTAGCAGGTGAACCACCCAAACATTTACCCTCACACAGCATGGTGGTGACAACAGAGTAACCAAATTAGACTGAGGTAGCAGGTGAACCACCCAAAAATTTACCCTGACACAGCATGGCGGTGAACCCAGAGTGATCAAGTTAGACTGAGGTAGCAGGTGAACAACCAAAAAATTTACCCTGACACAGCATGGCGGTGACACCACCAATGCCTTGGTCAGACTGAGATTGCAGTCAAATGGCTGTAGGTGAGCCTCCCAAAAATTTGTTTTGGAGTGTCTGTAGTTGACGCTCCTAAAAAATTCATTGGATAGAGGGCCTGTAGGTGGCCCTCCGTAAGCACTGTTTGAAGAGAGCCAGTTGGCCCTCTGAAAAATTGCCTGTTGGCTCAGCGTTTGTGTATGAGGACAAGGAGGTGGAGAACAGAGGATACATGAAGATTCTTCATGTTGAGCTGCTTTCCCCCGGTGGAGAGTTGAATTCTGGAGAAATCCAGGCTTTATTCATTTTAATAAGCGTCAGCCTGTCAGCGCTGTCAGTTATCAGTGATGACGCCACCAGCTGCACTGAAGACCCGCTCTGACAACACGCTAGTGGCAGGGCAGGCCAGCACCTCCAAGGCGTACAACGCCAGTTCAGGCCATGTGTCCAGCTTTGCAACCCAGTAATTGTAAGGAGCAGAGAGATCACGAAGGACATTGGTATGGTCAGCTAGGTACTCCCTCACCATCTTTCTGAACAGCTCCCCCCTACTCTGCCTAGACTGGGGACGGGTGACATAGTCTTGCTGGGGTGACATAAAACTGGCTAAGGCCTTGGAGAGTGTTCCCCTGCCAGTGCTTGCTGCCTGCTTGCCTCCTCTCCCCCGCTAGTTGGCCCACAGAACTACGTCCTCTGCCGCTAGTGGTGTCAGATGGGAAGGATAGTTTCAGCTTGTGCACCAGGGCCTGTTGATATTGATTCACTCTCATGCTCCTTTCCTCTACAGGAATGAGAGTGGAAAAGTTCTTCTTGTACCGGGGGTCCGGGAGGGTGAACACCCAGTAATCGGTGTTGGCAAAAATGCTTCTAATGCGAGGGTCACATAAAAGGCAGCCTAACATGAAGTCAGCCATGTGCGCCAGAGTCCCAACATGAGAGATTTCCCTCTCCATTTTCTCCTCCTCCAACTCCTCCTCTTCAGCCCATACGCACTCAACAGATAAGAAGGAATGAGCATTGGTACCCTCTTCAGTCTCGCCAACAGTTTTCTCCTCTTCCTCCCCTTCCTCCTCATCCTCCTCCTCCAATACGCGCTGAGAAACAGACCTGAGGGTGGTCTGGCTATCAAGCAACGTATCTTCTTCCCCCATCTCCTGTGACAAGCGCAAAGCCTCTGACTTCATGCTGAGCTGTGACTTTTTCAGCAGACAAAGCAGCGGAATGGTGATGCTGATAATGGCGGCATCGTCGCTGACCATCTGTGTTGACTCTTCAAAGTGGCTTAACACCTGACAGATATCAGACATCCACTCCTCATTGTAGACTTGAGGAAGCTAACTAAACTGACTACCAGTTCTCATGGAAGTTGTCATCTGGCAGTCTACAATCGCTCTGCGCTGCTGGTAAACCCTGGCTAACATGTGTAATGTGGAATTCCATTGTGTGGGCACATCACACAACAGTCGGTGAGCTGTCAGTTGTAAGCGCCGTTGCACTGCCCTGAGAGTGGCAGCAT